>CAUYRH010015252.1:0-22557 GCA_963574655.1 Perodicticus potto | reverse complement strand
ACAGTGAGGAACAAAGCTTCAAGCAGGACCTCTCCATCTTTCAAGGGTGGGAGCTCAGCTGTCTTTAATTCAAAGTTACCCTTAGTAAGGTTGCCTTTAAAGTGCTTCTTCAGGGTCCGTCTTTTAGCATGAACCACCCTGAAGTTCAGGAGGAGTCCTCAAGTTCAGAGAGCAGGTCCACTAAAAAAATTCTTAAGGCTTCCATAAGTTAATTGGGGAAGTTTGCTTTACGTAATGATTCAAATAACTTGATTTTGCTTATATGTATATAAATGTGATAACACAGTTATTACATAAAAAGTAAACTTAATTAGATACACTTTTTATTAGGGATTAGTAGTGATACAATGCTGTGCCCATTCTCAATGAAGGGAACAATTAGTATAAGTTAGATAGCCTATGATGTTACAGAAAGGACTGACCTGCTAAAGTTTGGCCTTGCTGGTCATGTTAGACTGAGTTGCCTTTGTCAGAAGGAATAGATTTCACAACATCTAATGTGAAATATTAGCAGCAGTCCTTGTTATTTTTGGTAGATGTTTCCCTAATTATTCTTACATTATTGGTATCAACTAACTCACTAAAAAAGTGGCTCTGTCATATTTAAAGAAAATCTGAGTTTAGAAGGCTCCCAGGGAGGACTCAGGTTAGAGGGAACTTTGTGCAAATTTTGAGTCATTGGAATTTTAGCATGCTAAATGATAATCAGTAATAATTTATGATTCTGAGGCATTTTGTTGATATAAATTCCCCTCATAGAACAGGCTACCATGTTTAATGCTGAGTTTTACAACTGTCTTTAAGTACTTGGTGGTGTGGTAAAGCAGTAGAAAAATTACAATGATTTGCCCTCTCTCCACCCTTGTATCCATTTTTGTCTTTGTGCAAACCTATTTTCCTGCACTTTGCCTAATGTACCTCTTGGTCTGAGGTTGGAAGCAATGGATTAGGGCAGTAAGTACACATTGGGCAAGGACCTCCCATTTCTCCAAAAGTGGTAGAGTAGGTTTAATTTAAGTGCTTTTAATCTTAGGCTTTAAAGCTAATTGAATTAAACAGACATCTCACTGTGGCAGTAACCACATGGGGGTTTGGAAGTGTAATTCTGTTTAACTGAGTTAGCATTTATAGAATATAATTTTATTTGAATTTTAAACTTGGTAAGAACATTGTGTAAGAAAGACATTTAATTTAGGCTGGGCATCGTGGCTCATACCACTAATCCTAGCATTTTGGAAGGCTGAGGTGGGAGGATCACCAGAAGCCAGCAGTTTGAGACAAACTTTAGCAACATAGCCAGACCCTGTCTCTACAAAAAATAGAAAAATTAGGCCACCCTGGTGGTGCTCTCTGATAGTCTCAGCTCTTTGGGAAACTAAGGCAGGAGGATCTCTTGAGCCCATGAGTTTGAGGTTACATTGACCACACTACAGTCTAACCTGGGCAACAGAGTAAGATCTTGTCTCAAACAAACAAACAAACAAACAAACACAGAAAGGAAGACATTTACTTATAAAAAATACAGCTAAGGAAAAAATAATTATTTACATTCCTTTACTTAGAGGTAACTGAAAATAACCTTTTGGCCTATACATGACCCTTTAGATTGTTTAGATTTTTTTTTTATCAAGTGCAAAATGTGGCTACTGTACTTGTTACTCTGCCTGTTGCATCTGGAAATTGGCTTATTTATAAGCTAGAATATTGGTCAGATTTTGTTTGTCTCATCATTGGATAATGGCCATTAGGAATTCTATTTAAGGATTTTTTGAAGAAATATACTGTTGTAGGCTAACAGCCCCCCAAAAGATCCGAGTCTGTCTCAGCTTGTCTAGGCCTTGGTCCCCAGCGAGCCCCCCTCCTTGGGTTAATTCTGAGAACAGGTTTCTTTTTTCTTTTCTTTCTTTTTTTTTTTAGAGACTGAGTCTTCACTTTATCACCCTTGGTAGAGTGCTATGGTATCACAGCTCACAGCAACTCCAACTCCTGGGCCTAGGCAATGCTCTTGCCTCAGCCTCCCGAGTAGCTGGGATTATAGGTGCCTGCCACAACACCTGGCTATTTTTTGATGCAGTTTGGCCAGGGCCGGGTTTGAACCCACCACCCTTGATATATGGGGCCAGCGCCCCTACTTGCTGAGCCACAGGCGCCGCCCTGAGAACAGGTTTCTGAGAATAGGTTTCTGATGAGGAAGTTCTCCAAGTTCCCTGACTCCCTAGTCAGCTAAACAATGGTAAAAACTTACTCAAGCAGAGTTTCCCAAGCTACTGGGCTTTCCAAGTTGTCTCCATGGTTACTGAGTTACCCCCTGAGTCGCCACGCAGCAACCCCTTGAGCCAACCACCATATTGTAACCCCACCCCCCCAGCTAACTGCCAGGTTTTGCTTGTGTTTTCACTTGGCTTTGCCACATCAGCACGAAAAAGGGTATAAAAAGCTGCCTGCATTTCTCTTCGGGGCCGTTTGCCCTTTGGGGCAGCGGTCCACCTGTGTAGATGTAATAAATCACCGCCTGATTTGGGCCGTTTGCCCTTTAGGGCAGCCACCCGCCTGAGCAGGTGTAAATAAATCATTACCTAATTTGTACCTAAAGTGGGGTACGTATTTTTCTTATGAGTGGCAAGAGTTACAAAAATACATTGTTAAAACAAAAATGATCCCTTTTGCTCCAATTTCTCTTAATATATCACAGACTGTGTTCATTGCTAATAATTGTTGATAGCTGTGTTCTGTTCCATTCTACTGATATGCTAGAATACAGAGGGTGCCAAAAGAAGGTATACACATTTTGAGAAAGGAAAGAAGTGTATTAAAATTTTCAGCACTCAAGTCATGTGTAACTTTTGCAATTATAAGAGGTGCTTGATGTGACTTGTATTCATCTTTTGTTATCAGTATATGTTGAATATTATATATATATATATTTTTGAGACAGAGTCTCAAACTGTCACCCTGAGTAGAGTGCTGAGGTGTCATAGCTCACAGCAACCTCCAACTCTTGGGTTCAAGCGATCCTCTTGCCTCTTTTTTTTTTTTTTCCTGTTTTTAGTAGAGATGAGGGGTCTCCCTCTTGCTCAGGCTGGTCTTGAACCTGTGAACTCAGGCAATCCACCCAGCCGATTGTTACCATTTTGATGTAGTTTTTTTTGTAGAGACAGAGTCTCATTTTATCTCCCTCAGTAGAGTGCTGTGATATCGCAGCTCACAGCAAGCTCCAACTCCTGGGCTTAGGCAATTCTCTTGCCTCAGCCTCCAGAGTAACTGGGACTACAGGCGCCCACCACAACGCCCGGCTATTTTTGATATAGTTTTTTCCCTTAAGATGTGTAGATATGTTTTTGGCACTCTTTATATATAACTTTTTTTTTTTTTTTTTTTTTGAGACAGAGCCTCAAGCTGTCACCCTGGATAGAGTGCTGTGGCATCACACCTCACAGCAACCTCCAATTCCTGGGCTCAAGCGAGTCTCTTGCCTCCGCCTCCCAAGTAGCTGGGACTATAGGCGTCCACCACAACGCCTGGCCATTTTTTGGTTGCAGCCGTCATTGTTGTTTGGCGGGCCCAGGCTGGATTTGAACCCGCCAGCTCAGGTGTACGTGGCTGGCGCCTTAGCCCATTGAGCCACAGGCACCGAGCCAGCTACCTTTTTTTTTAAAACAGAGTCTCACTTTGTCATGCTTGGTATAGTGCCGTTTTAGCTCACAACCACCTCAAACTCTTGGGCTCCAGCAATTCTCTTGCCTCAACCTCCCAAGTATGTTGAACTACAGGTGCCTACCACAATGCCTGGCTAGTTTTTTTTTTTTTTTAAGAGATGGGTCTCACTCTTGCTGGAGCTGGTCTTGAACTCTTAAGTTCAAGTGATCCACCCTCCTTAACCTCCCTGAATGCCAGGATTACAGGCGTGAGCCACCTCACCCATCCTGTAACCATATATTTTCATAGTAAGATTTTAATATATTTAGTGGCCCTCTGCTAAGTTGACCACCTAAGGGACTGTAACTGGTCAGCATATGGAGGTGGTCAATATACGGAGCTAAGCTTAGTACACGTGGTGCATGTCTGGTCTGTGAAAATTAGGTCAACTCAAGGTGATCAGTGTGGGGAGGTGGTCACCTGTGGAGGTTCTTCTGTATTAAGTATAGGTACAAATCTAGTCCCCCCCTCCCTTTTTAATTGATTTTTTTTGGTACAGATGGTTGCCTAGGCCAGCAGTTCTCAACCTGTGGGTCACGACCCACAGGAACTGTATTAAAGGGCCACGGCATTAGGAAGGTTGAGAACCACTGATCTAGGCAGTTCTCCCATATCAGCCTCTCAGAGTGCTAGGATTAAGGGTTTGAGCCATTGTGCCTGGTCTAAAGCCCTTTATAATAAAAAATACATGTTTACAACATTTTAAAAATGTTAAAACATTTAACTGGTACTGTAATCCATTCTAACTCAAATACACTGTGTGTTCAATGCTCTGGGAGATGCATGATCAACAAAATCTATCAGAAAGATGAAATGTGTTTAGGGAAACCAGGGCAAATGAAATGCTTCATTAAAAACAGCTTTCATTAAGGCTAAGTGAAGTGGTTCTCTCCTGTTAATCCTAGCACTCTGGGAGGCCAAGGCAGGTGGATAGTCCTGAGCTCCCAGGTTCAGGATCAGCCTGAACCAGAGTGAGACCCTGTCTCTAAAAACAGCCAGATATTGTGGCAGGCGCCTGTAGTCCCAAGCTACTTGGAAGGCTGAGGCAAGAGAATTGCTTAAGCCCAAGAGTTTGAGGTTGCTGTGAGCTATGACCATACAGTACTCTACAGAGGACAACAAAGTGAGAGACTGTCTCAAAAAAAGAAAAAAAAAACTTTCATTAACTGCTTTTCCCAATCAACCCTTTGTCCTCCAGGAGTCTTTTCCAGCCTTCACTCTGTTCTTGAGGGGAAGGTAGATGCCGCCTAAGTTAACACTTGCAGCCTGTCTGCCCTGGGAGAGGGAGCTGGGTCTCAAAGACAGGCCCCTCTTAGTCTCACACGAGGTGCTCCCTAGATGCAGCGGGGGGGGGGGGGAGGGGGGGCAGTACTTGGAGCACAGTCTCAAAGTCCGTGTGTGGGTTCTGGACTCAGTTAGGGGTTTCCGAACCGTGCAGACTGAGCAGTGAAGTTACTAAGCTTCTCAGTGCTTCGGCTTCCTTGGCTTACTGCTCTGGCTACTTTTAGGCAGTTCTGAACAGGAGAAGGAGGATCAAACTGTTTGTCTTAAAGGGTGGGCAGAACTTGGCTGAGCAGCCCACGCTTTGTGTAGCTGGGTGGGAGATGTCAGGAGGCATGTAAGCTGGTCCAGCCATTATTCGTAAATCCATGTCCTAACACTCAGGACAACAAGTCAGGCCGACCTTCAGTTGAGTCCTTGACTGACTATCGGCACCTTGGGCAAATTACTTTCAGACTTGGTTTCCTCATATGTGTAACAGGAGAGGTGATACTTAACTTGAATCAAAGTGTGTATGTGAAGTACTTACACATTTCAGGTCACTCACCCATCGTTGCATCCTACTTAGAAGTTGTATGTACTCTATATATTAAAGCTAATTTATCTACGTTAAAGTAATCAATTGGCTGTTTTAATAAGCTACATAGTAAATGAGTGGCATTTGATTTTTTTTTTTTTTATTAAATCATAGCTGTGTACCTTAATGCAATCATGGGGTGCAATGTGCTGGTTTTATATACAATTTGAAATATTTTCATCAAACTGGTTAACATATCCTTCACGGCATTTTCTTAGTTACTGTGTTAAGATATTTATATTCTACACTTAGTTAATTTCACATGTACCCTTGTAAAGATGCACGTAGGTGTGGTCCCACCAATTACTCTCCCTCCACCTATCCTCTCCCCTCCCCTCCCTTTTCCCCATATTCTTGGGCTATAATTGGTTTATACTTCCATATGAAAACTATAAATTGGTTTCATAGTAGGGCTGAGTACATTGTATACTTTTTCTTCCATGGCATTGATTTTTTAAAATGTCAACTTGATGGGGTGGTGCCTGTAGCTCATCGAGTAGGGCACCGGCCCCATATACCAAAGGTGGCGGGTTCAACCCAGCCTTGGCAGAACTGCAAAACAGAAAAATAGCCGGGCGTTGTGGCGGGTGCCTGTAGTCCCAGCTACTCGGGAGGCTGAGACAAAAGAATCACCTAAGCCCAGAAGTTGGAGGTTACTGCGAGCTGTGTGACGCCACGGCACTCTACTGAGGATGATAAAGTGAGACACTGTCTCTACAAAAAAAAGTCAACTTGATATCATTATTGTACTTACCATTTGCGTGTTACACTGTTTGAATGTTGGACCTGTTTTTTTCTTCCAGATGGTATGTTACTTATGGTCATGAACTCATTTGGAAGAACAGAGAGCCTCTAGTGAAAATTTGGCATGAAATGAGGACTAATGGCCGCAAAAAAGGAGGTGGCTCTAAGTAAAACTGGGCTTGGACAATACTAGTGCCATTCTGCCTGGGAGGTACAGGTGCGCCTGGGCCCTGGAGTGATGACGGCTGTGCTCCTGCCTTGAAGACACTGGCATCTGGTCTCCTAGCGATTTATACTGTGTCCCTCAGTCTATGTCTACAAAACGTGAATAACGACAGAGTTGTGAAATAAAGGTTTATATCTCTAGTTTGTAAGCAAAGGGTGTGTGTTTTTTCTTTAAGAACACTGATGCTTCTCTGGTATCTTGCTTCGGTTGTTGCATTGACAGTTTGGGGGTACCTGGGGAGAGTGCATGTTCAGAGTCCTAATCAAAGTGCTGACGTGCTGGTGTTTGTACCGGCTGTCCAGCACATCTGTTCAGAGTGTGCGCTGCTTACCTGCCAGTCAAAAGTCAGAGTGTCTTTTCTCTGGCATAGTCTGAAATAACAGCTGCATTATTTTCTGAATTTTTCTAAGAAAGGTAATGATTTCTGGCAATGAATGGCATATACAAAAAACTATTTTTTAGTTTCACTTTCTAGGTTAAAATTGTAGATAAATTAAGTATAAGCAAATGATTGGATAAATTCAGATTTGAATCTGAGCCAAATTGCATCTTATGTTTGAAAATGTACATCCGAATTGAAAAATATTATTGAAATAGCAGACAGGGGTCGTCATAACCTCTCTGTAGTGGAGCTCACGTTGTTCTCATGATTGAGAGTTATGTCTAGCAGTGCAATTTTGAGTTTGTTTTTCTTGAAAGAATTTACACAGAGTGCTTAGTATTTTGGTGGTGAGACAGTGTTAAACCAAACCTTGCACCTTTGCCCTGGGGGAATGAAGGTGCAGATATCAGCCGTGTCTGGTTAATTCACCTCGGGTTGCCCACCACTGATGGATGGGCTTTGCAAAAAGTAATGGGAGTCCTCCCCAGGTGGTGGGGAACTAAGTGGTGACACAAATTGTCCACTATTTGGCAGTTCTTCATATCCTTTTTCCACCAAGCTGGACTCACCTCCACTGGTACCAGTTCTTACGTGGCAGAAGATTCTGTTCTAAACTGGTATCACTTTGAGGAAAGAGAATTTTCTTAACCCTCATTTTGCCAGTAAGGAAACCAGAGGTGTTGTGATGGGGGCACTGCCCAAGGTCACACTGCTTTCCTGTTCCGCTCCACACACACTTGTGGAGTGGGGGCGTACCTCCTGAGGCTTCGGTTGTCCGTTAGGGTGTTTTCTGAGCCCCAGACCCACTGAGTGTCTGGGCACTCTAATTTAGTAAAACTATCTGCGGCAACACATGTGGTTCCAGGGTCTGGGATCCTGCTGCACAGGCACCTTTGCTATCACTGTGACTTAAGGAGAGACATCACCAATCACTGAGGGCAGGAGCCCAGGAGCTGTTCTAGATTTCCTCTCTGGCCTCTCGTTTCCACAGTCCAGCCCTCCCCTCGTCCCCAGTGCCTGTGCCTCAGTGTTGTCCCTCAGCTTCCCATCCCTGGACTGTTGAGACTCTTATTGGTGGGTGGTCTGTAAGGTGTCCTTGATCTCTGTGTGGCTGCCAGAGTGCTAACAAGACTTGTCACGCCAATGTTACCATCCACAAAAGACTGAAACTCTTTAGTGTGGCTACCAAGGCCCTCCGTGGGTTGGTCTCTGCTGTCTCTGGCAGAACCCTCATCTCCTGTGTCCTGTGCTCTCATCAGTCCAATCACTGTTCCTCACAACAGGCACCAAGTCCAGCCTTCCCTGTCCCTTGTCCCTCTTTGCTGTCCTGGTTTTATCAGTCCTACCACATGTTTTTCCACATCTGTTGTCACTGCACCTATAGTTAAGCGCACTTCGCTGTTTGACGAAGTAATAGACAGCTGCTCTCTTCTGCAAAGCAGAGTCACCAAGTGTCCTGCGCCAGGCTGGCTAACCCAGGGCCCTGGTGCACAGTTTACACCAGGGAAAAAGGCAGCACTGGAGGTGCAGCATCTTCACTACATCCTGGACTGCTCAGCTGCCTAGCGGCCGATGCTTTATGCCTTGTGCCTTGTAAGACGAGCACGTCTGGGAGATGCAGTGTTTTCTGGCTGGCGGGCTGTGCACAGTCCACTCCTGCAAGGTGCAGGTTAGGCACCTTCCAAACCTAGCCTGGCAGAGGAGCTCAGGAGGGATGCCCTTCCACTAGTGTTAGTAGTGACTGGTCTGTGCTGCAGATTGGGGGCCTGTGGAGGGTGGTCAGGGAGTTGTTTCTGATACCTTGTGCATTAAACGGACTGACCTTTAACCTGGAGGATTATTCAAAATTAGCTCTGTATTAAAAGAATAATAGGCGGACAGGAGGGAAAGAACTTGATAGCATAGTGGCCAAAGTTTTGTGGCAGCTTTATAAAACTTAATCCTTTGGGGCCATGCTTTAAAATTAGGGATTTTAGTACCCAGGGAAAGGTCAATTGGTTCCTAACGCCAAGTCTTAATGAAAACTGGACCGGCTGTCACAAATGAAGTCTAGCATCAAAGGCACATGGGCGGTGACTCACAGGCTGATTCGAGCACGCGTTCTCTGGGAAGCATGGCCCCGTCGGCGACACTCTCCTCCGTGCCCGACCTCCGACGACAAAGCAGAGACCCTCCAGGCGGTGATTGCACCCGACAAAGCAGAGACCCTCCAGGCGGTGATTGCACCCGGCTGTCGGCCGAGCCATCAGCGAGGAGCTGCCGTCTGTCCCTCGGCTTCTGCGAGGCCAGATGGATTCCTAAGAAACACTTGGAAAACGTGGGATTCAATAATGAGACGTGCTTCAAGTCGGACACTTGTGAGTGAGTGAGTGCAGGCCGTTTCAGGTGGCCCCCGGAGACTGTGCGATCTTTTCCTGGGACTCCCGCCCAGGCCGGGGGCGGCGCTGCGGCGGCGCGGGCGGCGCGGCCGGGAGCGGGGAGCGGCACGGCGGGGCCGGGGCCGGGGCTGGCATGGCGTGGCCCTGCATCAGCCGCCTGTGCTGCTTGGCGCGGCGCTGGAACCAGCTGGACCGCTCCGACGTGGCGGTGCCGCTGACCCTGCACGGCTACTCCGACCTCGAGAGCGAGGAGCCGGGCTCGGGCGGCGCCGCCGCGCACAGGAGCCAGTCCCCCGCGGGCGCCGGGGACTCCGGCCGGGACGTGCCGCTCACTCAGTACCAGCGGGACTTCGGCGCGTGGACGGCGCCCGCCGGGCCCAGGGACGCGCCGCGGGGGCGCGGGCCGGGGCCCGGCGGCCGCAGGAACAGACCCCCCGCGCGCCGGGCCCGCGAGGTCTACGTGCTGCCCGTCGGCGACGCGGGCGCGGCTGCGGCGGCGGCGACCACATCCTACAGGTATCGGGCCGGGCCGGGGAAGGCACGGAGCCCAGACCCGGGCCGGGAGGTGGGGGTGGGGGCCAGGAGGCGCCCGAGAGCTGCTGGCGGCCTCGGCGGTCACCCGCTTGGATCCCCGGGCCCTGCAGGCGTCACCTTCGCCCCTCCTGTCCAAACTTGGGGTGAACAAGCACCTCCACTGGAGGAGCTCCTCCTCCCGCCCTCTCGGCAGCCGCGTCCCCACCGCCTGCCTTGCTGAGTTGAAATCCGCTTCCTCTTAACTTCCGCCGGGGGCGGGGAGGAGGGGGCGCTTAGGGGCGGCGCGGGCAGGCCGAGCCCCCAGCCCCTCTGGACACTGCCCTCAGTGGGGACGTTGGTGACGAGGACCGAAGGACAGGTCTGCGGGTCCTCCCTGCCCGCAACCACAGCTCTCCCTCTGGGCAACTGAGGGCTTCTCCCTTTTTTCTCTTATTGCAAAAGTAATGTTCCAACTCACTGTGGAAAATTGGTGATTATAGAAATTATGACACCTCCCCCCTTCCCCAAACTGGTAGTTCTAATTTTTTTTTTGTTTTTTTTTTGTAGAGACAGTCTCACTTTATCGCCCTGGGTAGAGTGCTGTAGCGTCACAGCTCACAGCAACCTCCAGCTCTTGGGCTTACGAGATTCTCTTGCCTCAGCCTCCTGAGTGGCTGGGACTGCAGGAGTCCCCCACAATGCCCGGCTTTTTTGTTGTTGTTGTTGTTGCAGCTTGGCCGGGGCCAGGTTCCAACTTGCCACTCTAGGTATATGTGGCTGGCACCCTACCCACTGAACCATAGTCCCTCTCCCCCCTTTTTTAAATTTGAGACAGAGTCTCACTTTGTTGCCCTCAGTAGAGTGTGGTGGTGTCACAGCTCACAGCAACCTCCAACTCCTGGACTTAGGCCATTCTCTTGCCTCAGCCTCCCAAGTAGCTGGGACTACAGGCACCTGCCATAACTTCCGACTATTTTTTGGTTGTAGTTGTCCTTGTTGTTTGGCAGGCCCAGGCTGGATTCGAACCCGCCAGCTCTGGTGTATGTGGCTGGTGACTTAGCCACTTGAGCTACATGCGCCCAGCCAAGGTCGCACTTGTAATTCTTTAAGTGCATATGTATTTTCACACGGTTAGATTTCTACTGTACACGTTATTTCTCACCTATTGTGAATGTCCGTTTACGAGCTATTCTACATCATGAATTGTAATAAATGTGCAGTAGTTTTATCCTAATATGCTTCTATATCTTCAAATATTATCTACTCCCTCCTCATTGACTTTTAGAGTGTTTCTTATTTGGGGCTATTGAAAGTACTATTCCTTTGATGCAGCCATCTCACTTCCAAGAATTTTCACTACAGGTATCCCACCATGCGGGGCAGGGACTCAAGGCACAAGGCACATCAAACCGCTGTACAAGCCCACTGCCCACTGATGTAGGGGACCAGTTAATTAACCAACCCTGTCATAGGATGGGACAGTGAAGCCCCACAGGCACTGACAAATACAAGACCTTAAATATGTACATGTCGTAAGAGCAAGGGGCAGGAGAGCTCCTGTGCTACTTAATTTGTGTATTTAAAAGGGTATTAACATACCAATGCTCACGTCAGGATATCTCTGATGTAGGAGGTGGAACATTTGGGGAGAGGAACTTGGGGACTATTGGGGACTGTCGGAGTGGGAGGAAACTTCTCACTTTATACTTTTGAGCAGTTGCTTTTCTTTTTCTTTTAAAATATGTATTGTCTTGGCTCGGCGCCTGTGGCTCAACAGACTAAGGCGCCAGCCACGTACACCTGAGCTGGAAGGTTCGAATCCAGCCCCAGCCCGCCAAACAATGACGGCTGCAACCAAAAAAAAAAATGGCCGGGCGTTGTGGCAGGCGCCTGTAATCCCAGCTACTTGGGAGGTGGAGGCAGGAGACTCGCTTGAGCCCAGGAATTGGAGGTTACTATGAGCTGTGATGCCACAGCACTCTATCCAGGGTGACAGCTTGAGGCTCTGTCTCAAAAAAAAATATGTATTGTCTTATTTTAAATTTTTTTGTTTTTTTTGAGACGGAGCCTCAAGCTGTCACCCTGGGTAGAGTGCCGTGGCGTCACAGCTCACAACAATCTCAAAGTCTTGGGCTTAAGCGATTCTCTTGCCTCCGCTAGCTGGGACTACAGGCGCCCACCACAATGCCTGGCAATTTTTTTGTTGTTGTGGTTGCTATTGTTGTTTTAGCTGGCCCGGGCCGGGTTCAAAACTGCCAGCCTTGGTGCATGTGGCCGGTGTCCTACCCACTGAGCTACCGGCACTGCCCGCCCAGCTTATTTTAAAAACATTTGTTAAAGAAAAAAATAATTTCTGTGATAAGCATTCTCGTAGCTAAATCTTTGTTCATACCATAATTTATCTGAAATAAATTCCTACCTATGGAATTTAAGAGCCAAAAGGATGAACTTTATCTGCCAGTTTATTTATTTATTTTTGGTAGAGACAGTTTCACTTTATCGCCCTTGGTAGAGTGCCGTGGCATCACACAGTTCACAGCAACCTCCAACTCCTGGGCTTAGGCGATTCTCTTGCCTCAGCCTCCCGAGTAGGTGGGACTACAGGCGTCTGCCACAACGCCCGGCTATTTTTCTGTTTTTGGAGTTCGGCTGAGGCTGGGTTTGAACTCACCACCTTGGGTATATGGGGCCAGCGCCCTACTCGATGAGCCACAGGTGCCGCCCGGTTTATTTTTTTTAAAAAGAAAACTGTATTAAGGCATATTTTCCATACTATAAAATTCATCCATTTTAAGTGTGCAGCTAATGACTTTTAACAAATGTATCTACAGGGCCACTCTTATTAAGACACACAGAACATTCTATCTATGGATGAGGTTCCTTCATAGGTGTGCATTTTTTTTTCTTTTTTTTTTGAGATGTGAGGGTCTTACTTTGTCACCCAGGCTAGAGTATCATGGCATCATCATAGCTCACAGCAACCTCGAACTCTTGGGCTCAAGCTATCCTTGTGCCTAAGCCTCCCAAGTACCTGGGACTATAGGCTGTGCCACCACATCTAGCTAATTTTTTTTTTTTTTTTGAGATAGCGTCTCACTGTTGCCCCAGGCTTTGTTGTGGCGTCATAGCTCATAGCAACCTCAAACTCCTGGACTTAAGCCATCCTCCTGCCTCAGCCTCTTGAGTAGCTGGGACTACAGGTGCCCACCAAAATGCCCAGCTAGTTTTTATCTTTTTAGTAGAGACAGGGGTCTCCCTCTTGCTAAGGCTGGTCTTCCTGAGCTCAAGTGATCCACCCATCTGGGCCTCCCAGAGTGCAAGGATTATAGGTGTGAGCTGCGCCCGTCCAGGTGTGCACTTCTTCTTCTTTTTTTTTTTTGTAGAGACAGAGTCTCACTTTATCATCCTCGGTAGAGTGCCGTGGCGTCACACGGCTCAAAGCAACCTCCAACTCCTGGGCTTAGGCGATTCTCTTGCCCTCAGCCTCCCAAGTAGCTGGGACTACAGGTGCCCGCCACAATGCCCGGCTATTTTTTCTGTTTTGCAGTTCAGCCGAGGCTGGGTTTGAACCCGCCACCTTCGGTATATGGGGCCGGCACCCTGCTTGCTGAGCCACAGGAGCCGCCCAGGTGTGCAGTTCTTAAGGAACTTGATGGGGAAGTGGCTGCAGGGTGGGCCTGTATTCACTGACGCGTGTTCACGCTGAGCTGCTAAAATTTGAGGGGACTGCTGGTGCTGGTGGCAGAGCAGAAACAAGCACAGTGCTCAGGCGCTCGCCAGGTCTGACTGCCAGCGGTGGGGACCGGAACCAGGAGGAGGGCCCTGAATGGTGGGAGAGCTGGAAGGCCAGAGGGCCTGGCCATGCTATACCTCTCAATGACTCATGTCACAATGCCAGAACAGGACAGGGATAGAATGTGCAGGGAGAAATCTTCGGCTCTGGGAAGGACGCTCTCCGACCAGGCAGGAGCCGCCTCTCATGGTGCTGAGCTCCTACTTACTGGCGATGTTCTGGCAAAGCCTGAGCGTTTAGAAGCAGTCCCTTACCTGTGTGGGACATGCAGTGAGAGTGTATATCCTGCTGGGTCCCCTTACTGGAGAAAGTAGAGGTACTACTTACTGCTTTCTCTGCTTTAGCACCAGGCACCAGGCTCAGCCCATGGATTAGCTCCCCAGGCCTCTGTTTTAACGGTGGCTGGCGCTGCTCTGATGGCAGAGCAGGGAGGGGAACCCAAGTCTATCTTGCTCAGAGACTGTGTAGCCCCGAGGGTTGTCATCCCCCAGGAGCTGCCTCTTCAAAATCACTTGTTTCTTGATCTGTGTACTGAAGCCAGCGGTGGGAAAGCACTGACAGGAGCTGGACACAGGGCAGTGCTCACTCCTGTGCATGAACTTGGACCCACTGAGAACTCACTGACCCAGTCCTCAGCTGTAAAGTAGGAATAGCAAGAGCTAGGCTGCCCAGACCCCTACCCCCAACTTGGGCAGAAACACAGGATCACCACTGAACTTCAGTACCACCCGGTTGAGTGTGTCACCAGCTGGCCTCTGGGACCCTTCCAGCTCCAGGACCTGGTACAAGCAAGGCCACCTGGCCTTCTATTTTGCAAAATTCACATCATCTAAGCAAATTTTAAAGAACTTCAGAAAACCAAGAATATGAACAGATCAGGAACCTCAAAGACAGTAGACAGCCACTCAAGAACAGACGGTTCTTGAGTTCCAGAGACCCCTCCACTTCAGCCGCCACACCCCAGCGGGTCCTGCCTGTCCAGCTTCTGATCTCTCCATGAGGACTGTTCTGCCTTGCTTGCCTGGCCAGGTGGGCACTGTGGGTCCTGCCCATGGCTAGCCTGGACCCCACCGCCTGACCAGCTCCTCCCAGGGTCTCCCCTCCGTAATTCTGCCCTTTGGGTAGTTCAGTGCCTTTGGCTCAGGTTCTAGCCCCATCTACTTCTGAAAGACAACAACTCCTTGGTTATTTCCCTCTTTCCTTCCTAGGTAGGTCATTTAAAGGATTAGCCCAAGCTCCACAAGACTTGGTTCCCACTTTTCCCACATGGATCAGCAGCCCCACTTAACTCCCAAGGCCCAGAGCGGTGAGGCTCAGGAATTTTAAGAATTTATCTGAAGCCACATTGGGCTGAGAACCCAGGCCTCCTGATCCTCCAGGGCTCCCTGCATTGCCCTAGGCAACGCCTGCCCCTCAGTGGGGGAACTGCAGCCCTCAGGGTGCAGTGCCTGGGTGGATGGTGAAACGAGCTTGAACACTGAAAGGCTAGACCCTTATTTCTCACTAATCTTCTTGGCCTGAGCCATTAGTCTTTCTTAGTCTTTCTTCCTCTTCCAATCACCAGGCCCTGCTGACTCAATCTTTGCTCACCCTTCTCTATTGCCCCTGCAGCCCCCTCTGTCCTGGGTTCCTTTTCCAGTAGCCACAGGGATGCTCTAGCAGGTGGCTCTGGTCACTTCCAGCTCACCGCAGGGCAGCAGGTTCAGGGTACAGGCCCAAGGCTCAGCTCAGGCATGAAAGGTAGTTTGGGGACAGAAGGGCACGCCCAGGGGAGCACCTGCTTCTCTAGGAGAAAGAGCAGCAGATGGTTTGGGCAGCGGATCTTTAGGACCATGCAGCTTTAGACGCAAAAATTACCTGACAGGGCCCTGGCCCAGCCCTCCTCCTTTCACCCCTAAGCATCCCAGAGTGCTGGCCATGGACAGACACAGCTGCTCCCCGCCCAATGGTGCCCCAGCTGTGCTACTGCCAAGAAGAAAAGATAGCTTTGTTGGCCTCAGGGTCTAAAGCCCCAGGGAGCAACCAAGGCCCATGTGGACACTGACCCTGCCCCCGGTGTACTTCACACATCACCTAAGCCAGGTGCTTCTGTAGGTACAGGGACCTCTTCCTTCCTGAGCTCACTATCCAGCAGGGGACTTGGCAGA
Source organism: Perodicticus potto (assembly GCA_963574655.1). NCBI lineage: Eukaryota > Metazoa > Chordata > Mammalia > Primates > Lorisidae > Perodicticus > Perodicticus potto. The sequence continues at coordinate 6,820 of CAUYRH010015252.1, read as the reverse complement.
AAGGTCTCTTTAAAAAAAAAAAAAAAAAAGTTTTTTTTTTTTTATATGAGACAGAGCCACAAGCTGTCACCCTGGATAGAGGGCTGTGGCATCACAGCTCACAGCAACCTCCAATTCCTGGGCTCAAGCGAGTCTCCTGCCTCCGCCTCCCAAGTAGCTGGGACTACAGGTGCCCGCCGCAACGCCCGGCCATTTTTTGGTTGCAGCCGTCGTTGTTTGGCGGGCCCGGGCTGGATTCGAACCCGCCAGCTTAGGTGTACGTGGCTGGTGCCTTAGCCCATTGAGCCACAGGCACCAAGCCAGGTCTCTTTTGTCAAAAGAAATAGAGCAAGTCAGTCTTTTCATCAGGATATGGAGCTAGGTTGTGCCAGCCTTGTCATTCCCCTCTTGGGGCTGGCTGTCCCCCATCGCCACCCTCCCTCCTGATATTTTCATGTATGAGCTCATGGACCTGCTCTGTCCAACATGCACAGAGCCATGCAAAAACCAGACCATCTTGCAGTTTGAGATGGTCACAGTTCATCTTCTTTTGCGTGAGTTAATAAGTATAACAAAAACCTAAGAATATTGAGCCTAGGTTTTCTTTTTAGCCACGTGCTGTCCAGGCTGGCACCTTCTCTGGACATAAGTGGCCACTAGTGACCTGGGCTGGATGCAGCAGACCTCCACTGGCCTGGGCCCTGAGCCTGGCTCCTGGACAGGCAGCAGCAGTTTCAGGGGGTCCTGTAAACAATGCCAAGCGCTGGGGCTTGCTTGATCCACGACCCAGCACATAGCAGCTGCCGAGCTGTGTCCTGAGCCTGCCACCAGTGAGTTTCTCCTCCTCCTGCCTTAGGAGACAGGGTAAGCCCGACTTCACAGTGCAGCACTGAGGGGCAAGGGGCTGGACAGCTGCAGGCTGCAAGCTCCCTATTCAGCCGTCTGCCTGGGGGGTGCTGCCAGTTCTAAGGGGGATAAATGACCACCTGGAGCTGAAGCAGCTCAGTAGTGGACAGGCCCATGACACTCCAAGCATCAGCACAGGCAGAGCAGGGGTCCCTGAGGGGCCAGGGGATGGGACAGCTGACCCTGTCCGAGTTTGCGACTGTTTTTTCTATTCCAGGCAAGAGTTCCAGGCTTGGACTGCAGCAAAGCCCTCAAGATCCACAAAGGCAAAACCAGCTAGAGTCATCACAACCCAAACGTCTGGATGGGACAGCAACCCTGGGGCCAGCTTCCAGGTCAGCCCAAAGCTGGTGCTGCAGGGACTATGGTTATAGAGGCCTTTATCTAGGCTTGGGATCAGGATCAGATTTTGATGGAGTCAAATGGCATTATGGCCAGTGATAGCAGTGCCCAACCAAGCATCCTGCAAACAGAAAACCAAAGTTCTTTGTCATTAGCCAGATGGGTGCTCCTCTAAGGCTGGCTTCTTTGGTGAGCAGGGTATCATTTTTGCCTCCTAAGTCCCAGTCTTACCCTTTCCAAATACCCAAGCATTTTCTCAGGTATTTGCTCTTCTTATGAAGAAAAGACAGAAGGGAGGTGAGGCCTGTTTTGGCTTCCCAGTTCTACCCAAAGGTGGCTTCAGGGAGCAGAATGGAGGGTCCATGTGCCAATGAGCTATTAAAGAATGCAGTGGTAACCAGTGTTTCCCCCACTCACCCTTCAGATTAGTAGTTTTAAATCCTAGAGGACAAAAAAAGAGAATTTTTTTCCTGGAGCTAGGGTGAACGATGGTTAAGGGAAAGGCCCAGTGACATGTGGCCACATTTCATTTCTCAGGTCCCTGAGGTGAGGAAGAAGTTCACGCCTAACCCCTCAGCCATCTTTCAGGCTTCAGCTCCGCGGATACTCAATGGGTGACAGCCTGCAACAAGGATGCCATGGCTGCTCAAAGTGCTGAGAAGCAGGCTCTGGACCCACTGACCCTGGGGAGGGCAGAGTGTGTGGCAACATCCCCTGCTGGGAGAGGGGACAGCCCCTCTTAATACTGTTGTCACCAGGATGTTGCAGTGACACAAGTTGCGGAACAGAGATGCAGATGGACTTGTCACCATCTTGCCCAGCCCAGCCTCAACCATCCTCTTCTTCGAGTTTTTGGAAGGTTTCCCATTTGTTTTTAACTGCCATCTGGCCATCCTTTAGGTTTTAAATGTAAAAACTAAGAATCAATTCAACTGTGATCGGTCCATGGGGGCTAAGGAATGTAGACATGCCAAGTCCTTATAAAGAACCAGCGATGTCCACTGTGGGTGGTTTTCCCAGGATGCATATTTTATAATCTATGATAATCCAAGGTGATATACACGGATCTTCCAACAAATGGCCCCACATATTTAAGTTGCAGAAGAAATCTGTGACTCATAGTGGTGCTAAGTGAGTAGGATAAAGTTTCCAAAAGAAATAGAACATTAATCCTAGGGCTTTGATTACAAAGACATTATTTCTTTATGATCAAAATGATCTCTTTTTTAAGAAAACGTATCTTGGGATTGAATGAACATTTACCTTATGGAAGGTTTCTAAAGACTGAATCCCACATTTTTTTAGTCCCCCCACATCCCCAACATAGGGATGACTAGAAAAGCACAGGGTTTAAGAGCTGGGAAAATTGGGGGGAAGGTGGCATTTGCCTCTCTCCCTGAAAGACCATAAGATGTCCTCTGCACCAACCCTCCCTCCCCTCCCTCAGTGAACAGGGATCACCACCTGATGAGGAGCCAGCACATTTTATTACCTTCACACAGCTCTTTGCTAACTTTCGCCACAGATTCTAGCCACTGTACAGTGTGGGTCTACTTGGTCCCTTCTCTGCACAGTAGCCCTGCAAACATTTAAACATTTCGTCCCTTCTTAAAAGGGTAGAGGCACAAGTCTGGGACAGGTTTTGTTAATGAAACGTAGGATTTCCTTTTAGATTTTTCTTCCTTTTCAGCTCACAGGAGGCTCATCTGATGAGCATTTAAGCCACAGGTGGTAGCACTCAGGTTTCAGAGCCACCCAGACATGGAGATGGGGCCTTGTCCCCTCAGAGGTGCTAGCTCTGGCAGGCACACCCTTTTCTCTCATTCCAGCAAAATGAGAGACTCATTTTAAAGAAGAACCAGAGCCATGTGCCGTGTGGACTCACTGAGGAAGGGCTGCTTGCACCATAGAGGTTTCTAAAGAGAGAGACTGCCTGCTGGGAATTTCATGGGAAATGACTAACTGTACAATCTTGGATTTTACTAAAATGTAAAAATGTACTGTTCCAATTTCTTAATTTCTTTAAATTATAAACACAAGAGACTTCTCAATCTTTTATCCTATCTCTTGGTGATAAGGACTTCAATGTATCGGGGCTGCTGCCGCATCCTCAAGGGCTTGTCCGTCCTCAGCACTGTGCAGGCTGCAGGGGGCGCCAGTCCCCAGAATCCCTGGCCCCTTCCACCCTCCTCCATGAGCCTGGAGCAGATTGACTGTGAGGCTAGTTTCAGGCTTGGATCCTGCCCTGTTCACTTACCAGCTGTGAGCAGTCTGAGCTGCTGTTTCTCCATCTGGAAAGTGAAGACCCCACTGTCTGCAGCTGTGGGCTTGCTGAAAGCATCTGCTTTTAACTGCAGGATGCTTGAGACAGCAGGCAACAAAGCACAGCTGTCAGAATTATCCTCCCCCCAACCCCAAGCAGCCCCTTTTTCATTCCCCAGAAAGCCAGCTCTACCCCCACCGCCAGCCCCTACCATTCAGCAACTTGCTGCCCTGTGCTCACAGCCCCTCACCATTCACCACACACTGCCACACTGTACAACACCCAGGAAGTCCGCATGTTCATCTCCCGTAATTAGAGGTCAGCTCAGGTAAGACAAGCCAGGACTGCTGCCTCCTGGAAATGTTGGTGGAGCAGCAGCAGCAGGGGCCCCACCGCCACCAGCCAAGCCTGACCTCTGCAGGGCAAGTGCATGCCCGAGAATCTGCAGTGCACCCAACAACTTTTCACAAACATCCTACCCAACTCAACAGCCTTCATTGTTTATTAAATCTGAGGGGTTTTTTGTTTTTTTTGTTTTTTTGAAACAGTCTCACTTTCTTGCCTCGGTAGAGTGCTGTGGCATCTAGCTCACAGCAACCTCAAACTCTTCATCTCAAACGATTCTCTTGCCTCAGCCTCACAAGTATGCAGGAGTACAGGTGCCCGCTACAACACCCAGCTATTTTCAGAGGCAAGGTCTCGCTCTGGTGAGCTCAGGCAATCTGAGCCTCCCAAGTGCTGGGATTACAGGCGTGAGCCACCGAGATCTGGGTTCTTCAGGAGGCTGAGGCAGGAGAAATCGCCTAAGTAAGCTGAGGAGTTGGAGGTTGCTGTGAGCTCTGTGATGCCAGGGCACTCTACCTAGGGCGAACAAGTGAGACTCTGTCTCTACAAAAAAAAAAAAAAAGAGAGAGATCCGGGTTCTTAAGAAATTCCCTCCCACTCACTCTAGGTCTGAATGAAGCTTAACACCACGATGAGAGAGTAACCCAAGAAGCAACAGAGACCAGCCTCAAGCAGATGGTCCCACCCCACATCCACTTTGCATTTATGGTTTGTACAAAGACACACTGGGTGGGATACTAACAGTGATATCTCTGAGAAGGGGATGACGGATAGTTTTTATTTTTTACATTTACTTATACTTGATAAAATTTCTATAAAATAAGCATTTTTGTATTAATTCTGTAAAGGAAAAGTTTTTAAAAATAAAAAAGCAGTTCAACCTGTTAGTTAATTTAAGAAAGCACACACCATCCTTATCCAATAACCACAGTCTCCACTGCAGCAGCTGCCTTAACCAGCCGTGGGTACACTACAGAGTCCAACAAGGGGAAGGCCCTGTTGTCCTCTCATAAGCCAAGGGGATCCCAGTCATTTGGACCAAGATCCCATTTCTGTGCTCCACAGACAGAACTCTAGGACTTTAGGCCAAACTCTAAAATGAAGTTTTGGAGAAAAGTTAGGCCCTGCTGGATGGTGGCCCAACCACTCATGCCAGGCAGATGGAGGAACTCCTTCTCTTGATAGGACCAAGGCGGCCCAAAGCTGGGTCTGCTGGTCCCATTCAATCAATAACACGGAGTCCTAGTTTAGGTACTTGTGACACTGATGTGTCTGCTCTGTGGTTCCTGTCAAAACCCCAGGCTGTGATGACTGATGTTTACGAAGGCAAACCTGAGCACGCCCCTCCCCCATGCTCCTTCTCTACATAATTCAACTTTCCCATCTTTGACTCCGTGAGAAGTCTGGTCCCCAGAAAGCTACACACTTCAACTGTATCACGTTTCCTTGCAGAAATTCTCTTTTAAAGAACCAAAGCTTCCAAAACCTTTAGCTCTTACATTTCTGCATATTTTGTTATGTTTTAGTCCTATGAGAGCAGATGGTCACAGCAGAAGGATTGTCATGGGAGCAACTTCTTTCAGACCTCAGCATGGTCCAGTTTTATCCTGCCAGATAAACAGCATGTTTGTTAGACAATAGAAGCCAAGTCCTCTCTGCCTTGGCTTTGAGGAAACAGCTCATTTATGGAGTGTTCCTTTGCCCCAAGCTGTCAGAAATGATTTTGTCCAGGATCAACATGTTATCTTCCTTTTTTTTTTTTTTTTTTTTTTTGGTTTAAGATGTTTATGTAACTATAATCCCTTATCCTGTATGTCTGCACCTTTTTTATTTTCTGGAAAAAAGTAGAGGAATTAATTTAAACATATAAAAACCTCCACCTTCACACTTCACACCAGTACTTTGCTACAAGAACTCCCAGAGCTTCAGATTCAGAAAAACCCACCACAAATACTAAAAGATTTATTGTAGACATTTTTGTCACACAATTATGTTACACATTATGATACAAACACATTTGAAACAGTAACACATATGGAGACTGTTAAATCATTTAATATTTCTTTTGCAAAAAGATAATTTCTTTAGACTTTCCTACCTGTAATGAACAAATTCTGTTCTTATATGGAACAAATCTTCCACCCTGTAGATCTGCATCCACTGGGTGGACGCCATCCGTACACTTGCCTAACAACCTGGTGTGTAGTGGTTCATGTATAGAATATTAGAACCTCATGGCTTGGCGCCTATAGCTCAAGAGGCTACTGTGCCAGCCACATACACCGGAGCTGGTGGGTTCAAATCCAGCCCGGGCCTGCCAAACAACAATGACAACTACAACCAAAAAATAGCCTAGCGTTGTTGCAGGCGCCTATAGTTCCAGCTACTCGAGAGGCTGAGGCAAGAGAAATCACCTAAGCCCAAGAGCTGGAGGTTGTTGGGAGCTGTGACGCCACAGCACTCTATCAAGGGTGACAAAGTGAGACTCTGTCTCTCAAAAAAAAAAAGAATATTAGAGCCTGACATCCTCAACTATTGCATTAAGCCAGGGCAGGCCCTCTGCCCTACTGAGAATAGATTCCTCTGGATTTTTAGCCTCAGATGCTAAATTAAAAGGTAGATTTTATCCAGTTACCTCCCTGGCCTTATTTTCCTGACTCAAACATCAATGGGACCAATAAAACAAGAATTATGTTGCTTGGACAAGTTTCTCTGACTCTCACTTGCAGTTTTCAAGTTTTCTTTGAGAATAAGAGTAGATTTCTAACTGAGAAAAAGTTCTTCATTTTACCTTCCACATAGACCAAGCTGGGAAGCCTAGGACAGAGCAGCTTCAACGAACCCGGACACCATGTAGTGGCACTGCTAATCTCAGCTGCCCCCTCCATCAAGGGGCTTTGCTATGGAGACAATCCATTCTCACTGCTTCTGAGCACTGGCAACCCTATTTCTGGGCTTGAGCAGTTACTTCTCCAACTTTAAGGC
>CAUYRH010015250.1:0-20097 GCA_963574655.1 Perodicticus potto | reverse complement strand
ATTGTTTATAAGATTTCTGGAGTTGCTTGTTTTGTAAAATCATTGTGGTCTATGAGTTTATGATAGTTTGAACTTTGTTATTTAATTTAATTCATTGCTTAATTACTGTTTTCCTATGAATGATTATACTGTGGTTAATATGTTAGCATAGCAGTATTCCCAGATACCTTTTTGTTTGTTGGGAAGTTGGGCTTTGGGGGGTGGGGCAGAGTTAACAGCTTATTTTATAACAGTGAAATTGCTTTCTCTTTTGTCTTGTGATTTTTTTTTTGAGGTGAAAAAAAAAGACAATTATTTAGGAGATTAACTTCTGAATTACAATGTTGTTTTAGGTCCTGCTTTATGATGATTACTGTTTATTATGGATCGTAGGTTATGCCAATTATTGTTAAGATAAGGGTTAACATGGTTTTTACTTTAAACTTTCATATATAAAACAATAATTTTAGCAATAACAAAGAAAACAATCTTGGAAATGCTACTCTCAGTGTTCTCCAGAATCTTGGACTTCTGACAAAGTTTGGTAGACGTATCCCCACCTCTTCATGTTGGCTGACAGTGACAGGAGACCAGACCCTGTTTATCCAGCAACATTTCTGACAGGACCCTAGACTCCTCCAGTAAGTGCTGTGTAAGTGCATGCCAGGGAATCCGAGTTATTGCCTGGACAGGCAGGCCTGGGGGTATAGTGGTCAAATGCTCCAAGAAATGATGCTGGGAGATTTCTCCTGGAAATCTTTGGGCTCCATACTAATGCACCTGCCATCACTAATCACTAGCAATGATTATTCACTATATTCTTTATTTTGGTTGTGCACTGAAAACTTTATTTCTCATAAGTTCTGGTTTCGTTCTCAAGAAAGCTGGTGTTTCTGTATCTACTCTACATTATAGAAGCACAGGCCTCAATTCCAAATGACAACCCAATGTGTTGTATTATGTTTGATTGATCTCAGTACGGGTACCCACTCATGACAAAAAAAGCAATGAAATTTTACCATTATACAGTATGATCGATATATCATCTTGACTCTGGAAAAAAGTGGCCTTTAAATAGATTCATAAATTATTATAATAATGTTACATTGTTTAAACAAGTCTGATTAAAAGACTTATATTTATTCTTTTTCTTAGTAGAATTTATAAGTTTAAAAGCAGTAGATGAAACTATAAGTTTATGACTAATTTACAAGGTATAAAAACAAACAAACAAAGTGATAACCAAAACCTAGGTAAACTGCTAACATAAATAAATTAGGTAAATAAAAGATTAATAGGCTCAGCGCCTGTGGCTCAGCAGGCTAAGGCACCAGCCATGTACACCTGAGCTGGCGGGTTTGAATCCAGCCTGGGCCCGCCAAACAACAATGATGGCTGCAACCAAAAACTGGCCGGGCATTGTGGCGGGTGCCTGTAGTCCCAGCTACTTGGGAGGCAGAGGTGGAAGACTCGCTTGAGCCCAGGAATTGGAGGTTGCTGTGAGCTGTGATGCCACAGCACTCTATCCAGGGTGACAGCTTGAGGCTCTGTCTAAAAAAAAAAAAAAAAAGAAAAGAAGATTAATAGTTTAAATAAAAATATGTGCTTAAAAGTCAACAAATATGGCTCGGCACCCATAGCACTGTGTTTATGGCACTAGCCATATGCACTGAAGCTGGCTGTTTGGAACCCAGCCTGGGCCAACTAAACAACAATGACAGCTACAACAAAAAAATAGCCAGGTATTGTGGTGGGTGCCTCTAGTTCCAGCTACTTGGAAATTGCTTGAGCCCAAGTGTTTGCGGTTGCTGTGAGCTATGACACCACTGCACTCCATGGAGGGTGACATAGTGAGATGCTGTCTCAAAAAAAAAAGTCAACAAATATAAACTCAGCTTCTGTCTATATATCTGTCTGTTTATGTCTTTATATGTCATGTGCTGGTGACATTTCACTATCAAAATATGCAAAAAAGCTCTAATTAATTGGCTTAAAAGAGAAAATATAAGTGCTTACATCAAATATTTTATCAGGAAAACAGAAAAGAACTCAAATACTTTTTGTTCAGGTGACTTCGGTATTTTTTGATAAATAAAACTAGTTTTAGGACTGCTATTAAAGTTCAGATATTCAAAGATTATACAACTTCCACCTCTGCAATATTTCTTTCATTTTTTTTTCTTTTTTAGAGACAGAGTCTCACTTTGTCACACTTGATAGAGTGCTGTAATGTCACAGCTCACAGCAACCTCCACCTCTTAGGCTTAGGTGAGTCTCTTGCCTCAGCCTCCCAAGTACCTGGGATTACAGGCACCCACCACAGTTGTTGTTGCAGTTTGGCCAGGGATGGGTTCGAACCCATCACCCTCAGTGTATGGGGCTGGCACACTACTCACAGAGCCACAGGTACCACCCAACCTCTAAAATATTTCTAAATTTTGCTGAATTTGACTATGAACTTATGTTCTTAATTTTGAGACTCTATATTCTAAGGTCAGATAAATTACTGTGAGGAGGGCTAAGGATATGTTCTTGCCTAACACAACGGCTACACGACACAGTCTAGCCCACATGGCCCCTTCCCTATTCCAACTTTACCCCCTGGCAATTCTAAGAGAAACTAAACCCTTCAGTCTTCCTGCTTTCTGTCTTGAACTCTATATCTGGCAAATGAATTAAGGACACAGATAGGTGCTTTCCTTTACAGCCATCTTTGATGCCATGTGGCTATGTGAGACTTAAGACCAGGAAAGACATCAGGGATGAAGCCTATGTTGTGGTTACAAAACATTTTTCAGTAACTTAAAACCTTAAAGTCACGTTAGGATTCATAAAATGTCTAAGTCATTTGTAAATTGTAATACTTCAGCTGCTTAAACTGTTTGGAAAATTGAGTCTTTATCAAAGAATAATATTTTTGCCTTTTAAATCTTCTAATTAAGGGCCAGGCACAGTGGCTCACACCTACATTCCTAGCACCCTGGGAGACCGAGGTGGGTGGATTGCCTGAGCTCACAAGTTTGAGACCAGCCTGAGGCACAGCAAGACCCCATCTCTAAAAATAGCTGGGCATTGTGGTGGTGCTTGTGGTCCCAGCTATTTGGGAGGTTGAGGCAAGAGAATTGCTTGAGCCCAAGAGATGGAGGTTGCTGTCAGCTCGGATGGGATGCCAGGGCACTCTACCCAGGGTGACAAAGTGAGACTCTGTCTCAAAAATAAATGAATAAAAATAAAAATAAAATAAAATAAAATAAATCTTCTAATTATCAGTTAAGCCAAGTAAACTTTTTTTTTTTTTTTTTATTGAATCATAGCTGTGTACAATAATTCAATCATGGGGTACAGCATACGGGCTTCAGATACAATCAGAGATATTTTCATCAACCTGATTGCGATAACATTCAAGAGACTTTCTCATTACTTTATGAGAACAATTTTGATCCATATTTAGAAGTTTTCTCCTAACCCTTCAAATATGCACCACAGGTGTGATCCCGCCCTCTATCCTCACTCCCCCCACCCTTCATCTCCCTCCCCTTCCCTCCCTCTCCCCTTTCCCTATCTTCTTGTGCAATAAGTGGGTTGTAGCCTGCACTTGAAAGATATAAATTTGCCTCATATTAGGGATGTATACATGGGATAATTTTTCTTCCATTCTAGAGACACTTTGCTAAGGAGAACCTGATCCAGCTCCATCCATGTAAATATGAAAGAGGAAAAGTCACCATCTTTCTTTAAGGCTGCGTAATATTCCATGGTATACATGTACCACAGTTTATTAAGCCATTTGTGTTTCGATGGGCTCTTGGGCTTCTTCCATGACCTAGCGATTATGAATTGGGCTGCAATAAACACTCTGGTACAGATATCTTTAAAAAAAAATAAATAAGAGTCTTTCTTCTCTAGAACACATACAACACACTCACACAAACTATTAATTAAAGGGAGTTGAGTACATGATTCTATTTACAATACTATGGGTAAATGCAGTGGTCTGAATTTTTGTGTCCTTCCTCTCTCCCAAAATTCATATGTTGAAATCCTACCCCCAATGTGTTGGTTTTAGGTGGTGGGCCCTTTTGGAGGCAATTAGGTCATGCAAATAGAGCCTGTATTGATGGGATTAGTGCTGTTAGAAGAGGGACCCCAGAGAGTGCGCCCACCCTCTTTCCACCAAGAAAGAATGAGAAGTTGGAAGTCTATGCCTGGAAGAGGGCCGACCAGAACCTCACCATGCCGGCACCCTGACCTCAGACTCCCAGCCAGCAGAACGGCAGGAAATGAATTTCTCCTGTTTATAAGCCATCTAGTCTATGGTACTTTGTTATAGCAGCCCAAAGTGACTAGGATAGCAGGTTTTCAGGAATACCAACAAAGGATGGTAGTATCCCACAGCAGGCAACAGGGAGGAGCACTCGAGGCCTGGACAGGCGATTGGAAGGAGAGGGCTGCCTGGCAGAAGCTGTGGCCTTCAGAGAGGGATGCAGCCAATCTGTGGCGACTCAGTAAGGAGGGCCCTAGGGAAACCGATTCCCAGCTCATTTCACTTCTACCCTGTGATCTCCTTGCACTAACTCCGTGGCCAATTATAACAGGAAGCCAGAGCTCAAGGGAGCCCACTGAAGTACTCTATCAGCACGGTCTTCCTGGGCACAGAGCAAGACAGAAAAGAAAGTGGATCTGGAGGGAAGAATGAATGATAATTGGAGGCTACCAGGTCCTTAGTATGTTACCTGGCACAGATAGGACTGGTGACCCTTGAACAACTCAGGGGTTAGGAGTGTCGACCACCACAGATGAAAAGTCATCTGTAACTTGTGACTGCACCTAAATTTAACTACTGACAATAACATAAATAGTCAATACATACCACCTATGTATTATATACTGTATGCACATAATAAAGTAAGCTAGAGAAAAGAAAATGTTAAGAAAAACACAGGGAAGAGAAAATACATTTGTAGTATGATACTGTATTTACCAATACCGTAAGTTTATGTTGTCTATGAGATGTATCATCTGTCTCAAATGGTGGGCAACTATAGCTGCAGACCTCGATGTATGGTACATTCCAAGCAATTCAGCTTTTTCTTACAATGTCAAGACTTTTCTTTGCTTCTTGAGAGCACTGTCAGCATCACCAGTAGCATGTTGTATGGGTCCCAGGGTGTTAATTGAGGTTTAGGGTAAAAATACCTGAGAACCATGAGATCAGTGTTCACTGTAATATGCAAGTTCATGTACAATTCAGTGGACAAACGGCTCATGTGGAGAAAATTAGCATTACACAGCATTTTAAAGTACATATTCACAACACGGGAGCCCACTCCAATAGCAATAGGAGGTTGTTATGAAATCACTACACCAGTACACGTTTTGTTTACATACTTTGTTTTTGTACAGATTGAGTCGAGTTATAAGTGTGACTTTTACCCAGATAGTGTGCACTGTACCTGATAGGTGTGAATTTACCCTCCCCCAGTTTGATTGAGGTTTACTTCCCAACCATCTATTGAAGAGAGATTCTTTCCCCCAGTGTATGTTTGTATCTGTTTTGTCAAAAATTAGATGGGGATATGAGGATGATTTCATCTTTGGGGCTCTGTGTTGATCCAGAGGTCTATGTCTCTGTTTTTGTGCCAGTACCATGCATGTTGTAAGATAGCTTGAAGTCTCGTATACTCCCTCTCTGTTCCTATTATGGTAAGATTGTACTGGGTATTCTGGGACTTAGTTCTGATTCTGTATGAAGTGCAGATCTGCAAAAAATGGTGTAAATCTTTCAAATTGTTGCAGATCTCCAAAATTTTTCTCAATTTATTTATTGAAAAAAAATCTGCATATACAAGGACCCATGCTGTTCAAACCTATGTTGTTCAAGGATCAACTACAGTTATAATTATTAAAATAAATAAAAGGATATACAGACTAGGTTTCAAAGTACAGCTCTACCTTTGCGGGGTAGGCAGTGGATAATGCAAGAGCTTATCAGAAATGTTCACAGCTTTATAAATGTCAGTTCTCTAAACATTTCAGAAATGTGTTTCAGTCTGCTTAACGTCAAGAGGATTTTTCTAATAACATTGTCTTATATGCTTAATTGTACATGTTGAAATTGTTTACCAGTATCACTCCAAAATTGAATAAGAAGACAAAAAAAGTATGGTAGATCTTGAGGGTACATGTAAATTCTACTATTGACTAGTTTTTCACCTTGGCCTTCCTTTTTCTTTTTCTTTTTTTTTTTTGAGACAGAGCCTCAAGCTGTCACCCTGGATAGAGTGCTGTAGCATCACAGCTCACAGCAACCTCCAATTCCTGGGCTCAAGCGAGTCTCTTGCCTCTGCCTCCCAAGTAGCTGGGACTACAGGCGCCTGCCACAGCGCCCGGCCATTTTTTGGTCGCAGCCGACGTTGTTTGGCGGGTCTGGGCTGGATTCAAACCCGCCAGCTTAGGTGTAAGTGGCTGGCGCCTTAGCCCGTTGAGCCACAGGCGCCAAGCCAAAACTGCCTTTTCAATGGGATATATTTTCAACATATATTTGAGGGACTTCCAGGGAGTCTTTGGCAAAGGCTGGATAGTTGACAGTTCACCTTCAGACACTGGTGCAGTTGTCCCCTTACCCCTAGTTGAAAAAAAGGAACCCCTTAAGGTTTCCCACAGATACATAAGCTGAGCCCAACTCATCACTGTAGGAAGTAGCCAGTCAGCTGCTTGCCTAGGGAACCAGTTTTTGCTACTTACAGCTAAATGGCACTAAACGGTTGCCATTAGTAATACTGCTCTGCTAATTTGCCACTAGTTAAAAGGATAGAGCGATTGCACCCAGGTGTTCCCCTCCATCAGCAAGACAGTACAGTGTGACCTCTGTATGCGTTTGACCAAATTGCATTTCTGTTTTGTTGGAGAAAAGACTGAACTGAAGGAGGTAGGCTGCTCCTTGTGCTTCTGGTGTGATATTGTCAGTTACATCTTTGCCTTTGTAAAAAGAATTAGAAAAACAGTTTGGTTGATACCCAGAAGCCTACTTAGAAAGGGATGGGCATGTGTTATACTAAGTATTATACTAAGATTATAGTATAACACATGGGCATGTGTTATACTAAGTATTATACATGTGTTATACTAAGTATTATACTAAGAGTATAATGAGAGTTCTCTGCAACTTTCTTTAGAGGAATTTGAGACCTACAGTGATAGAGGAAGATACTTGTGAGTACAGGCAGCTGGAGAAATACCTCAAGAATGAACTGGCATGGGTGAAGTTTAGGAACAAATGGGAAGAATAAGCTTAAACACAACTTTTTCACACATGTAAAAGAGAGGCCAGCTTTAGATGTAAGTGATCATCTCTCTCCGGCTTTTCTCCTGTCACAAAAGAAAAACCATTTGAGGATGTCAGTCATGTTGTCTGGCTGTTGATGTAAGAAAGGACCTAAGGAATTCTCCTACATAGTGCTGTAAATGCAGCATTTGATTGTACTTCCTTCCACCAGATCAGTGTCAGCTGTACTGGTGGTGGCCCTTTCTTATCCCAGTCAGAAGGTTTAGGGTTAGGGTTAGGGGTTAACTGATGCATGGCAGGAGAGACTACCTGTTTCCAATCTGAAAGACTTCCAAAAGTTTTGTCACTTTATTTGAGGCTGTCTGCCAAATTGCTTTGGCCCTTGAAGACCCATTAAGATCAATAACTCCCTTTTTGCTTCAGGCGAAATGTGTAATTTTTTTCTAGGTGTGGAGACTGGAGGATAGATCTTGTTGTCTGTGGAGAACTTTACTGCTGAAGGTTACTCCAGAGTCATTGTCAGCCTTTTCTGAGTTCTTCCCTCTGTCCTTCCACTCAAAACTATGTGAAATTGCCCAGGCTGCTCAAGAGGGCCAAGCAGATTAGCAAGCAAGGACCACCAGGGAGGTGTCAAGATATTGGGGAAAGGGTAGTGGTTTTGGTGATTTTTTTTTTTACCATGTGATCTAACTGTCTTTTCCCACAGGCCAGGACGACTGGAATGGGACAAGGCCATCTCTGAAGGCCCCTCCAGCTAGGCCAGTGAAGGGAGCATACAGAGAGCACCCATATGGACGTTATTAAAAACAAACATGAGGGGAAAATATCAGTTATGAGCAAAGTTGTTACTGATTTCTTGTATCTCCCAGGATTCCTGTTGCTTTACCCACAACAGACAAGTAATTGTCTAAGTGTTTTTCTTCGTGGTCCCCTTCTTCTCCCCACCTTATTCCATTCTTAACTCTGCATTCTGGCTTCTGTATGTAGTATTTTAAAATGAGTTAAAATAGATTTAGGAATATCGAATTAATTTTTTAAGTGTGTAGATGCTTTTTTCTTTGTTGTTTAAATATAAACAGAAGTGTACCTTTTATAATAAAAAGTTGAGTAAAAAAAAAAATCCACAAACCTGTTAGTTTCAAAAATGACATTGCTTGCTTAAAGGTTCTGAAGTAAAGACTTGTTAACTTTCTCTTAGTTTTGATTTGAGGCATCCCGTAAAGTTGTAGTTGCAGAATCCCAAACTAGGCTACATTTCAAAATTCAGGGCTGTTTAAGATTTAAAATCACAAATGTTAACGGCAGTAGGCACCACCATGTAAAAGTGAGCTCAGACGTCTCTAAAAAAAATGTTTCCTTTAAAAACACATGGCGGTTGAATCTTAAGGCTAAATTTTAATACGAAAGATCCTCATGAATTAAATAGTCGATGCAATTTTTTAACGTTAATTGAAATTTAAAAAAACAAAACAAAATTAGGCTTGTAAAAACTGACTTTTTCATTACGTGGGTTTTGAAATCTAGCCCCAGACATACAGTGTTGAGAGATACTTAGGGGGAGGGGGAATAGGTTTTGAAAAGGTTGACAGGGTGCACGGGGATGGCCACCTGCGTTGATTTTGATACAGAGCTTTTTAGCCACAATCTTTCAGTCATAGTACTGACAGTTCAAATTTCAGTATTTAAGAAGACAAGTATTTTGTCCATCTGAGATTCTGCACTCCACAAAAAGCTCACTTGGACACTGAGGCCAAAAGCTGATGATTTTTTTAAGTTGACATCTGTCAATATTGAACTATTCCCAAGTTAGTTAGTCAAGTATGTCTCAACACTAGCATGATATAAAAAGGGACACTGCAGCTGAATGAAAAAGGAATCAAAATCCACTTTGTACATAAGTTAAAGTCCTAATTGGATTTGTACCGTCCTCCCATTTTGTTCTCGGAAGATTAAATGCTACATGTGTTAAGTCTGCCTAAATAGGTAGCTTAAACTTATGTCAAAATGTCTGCAGCAGTTTGTCAATAAAGTTTAGTCCTTTTTTAATCAAAGTAAATGTGATGAATTGTCATTTTTTTGGGTGGACAATAAAATAGTGTTCTCTTTCAAATAAACTTAAATTAACTCTAAAGTTAATGGGCTTGTTAAAATTGGAGACATTCTTAAAAGTGGTGGGGGGGATTTTATTTTAAGTTTACCAAAAAAAAGTTTATGAAGTTGTTAAGTTTTAGTTTTAAAAATAATCAAAGCTTTTTCACCCCCTGGAAGTTATTGACACCACTTGTATCCAAATACTATCAAAAGTTCTAATTTCTGGGGCGGAACCTGTGGCTCATTGAGTAGGGTGCCGGCCCCATATACCAAAGGTGGCAGATTCAAACCCGGCCTCGGCCAAGCTGCAAAAACAGAAAAATAGCCAGGCGTTGTGGGTGCCTGTAGTCCTAGCTACTGGGGAGGGTGAGGCAAGAGAATCACCTAAGCCCAGGAGTTGGAGGTTGCTGTCAGCTGGGTGAGGCCACAGCACCCCACCGAGGGCGATAAAGTGAGACTGTCTCTACAAAAAAAAAGTTCTAATTTCTGGAGAGAAAAACCCAACTCAGTTGAAACTTGGATTGGTTTCCATACATAGGTCTCAGTATTTAAAGTGCCAACTGTCCTAGTTTGCACCTTCCTTAGGGCCTGTAGATGGCCGTAAAAGGTGACATGAAATAAAGGGATAGCACTTGTCTTAAATATGACAATTCAGCAAATCTTGGGTGCTTGTAAGGGTTTCCCTTCCAAACCCAGGAATGCTGTTCAAAACGCGGCTGGGGCAGGATCTGTAATGATAGGCTGGCTCTGAATTCCCTCCTAAGAGACTAAGCAAGGAAATGAGGAAATGCTGGAATTGTTTGGCCCCATTTCTATTCCATGTTAATTCTCAGAGTTCTCATGCCTTACCTAAGAGAGCCACCTAAACTGCTCGGGGGTGAAAAATCCTCTTGTATGAAGTGCCAAGCTGCCTGCAGCAGTGCATGATGGACATTTTTTTTTTCTTTTTAAAACACACCAACAAAAAAAATGTATTTGTAGATTGTGATAAAGTGTAAATAACTGAATTTTCAACCATGGTTTGAAGTCAGCTTTCAGGGCATTATGTCTTGTATTGATGAAAAGAGATCACTCTATACCCCCCTTTTTAAAGGAAAATTATCGCAAGAGAATCAGGATGTGTAAAGCTAACATGCATCGCAAAAAACCAAAGGTAACCTAAATGTCTGATTTTAATAGCACATATTTCTCTTTTACATAAACTGTGACAGCAACTTGCATAAACAGTTCTTTAGTTGTTAATTTTAATGTTAAAACTTTGCAAAACTTGTTTAATAAAAATAGCTGTAAAAAGAAAAAAACATATGCTGCCGCATAAATTAGCCATAACTCTTAATAATCCTGCCCATCACAAGTGAACTGTAATGTAACCTGGGCACAAAGTCTGAATCTTAAATGACACATTGTAAAATTTCAATGATTGTAGATTAGACCTGCTGCACCCTAAAGTAAAGCTTTTTGCTCAGCTATTTTAAAATGTATAAGGATGAGTCCCTGTAGGTTCCCATATTGATATTCACAATGAAATGTTACTTAAAATTTCTTGAAAGTTGCATGTTTCTCTCCTGTAATGTATAAACTGCATGCAGGATCTCTTTATCTTTTATTTTGTATGTCTTCAAAACTTCCTCTTCTAAAGACTGATCTCTTATTTCTCCATTTTCAGGTACTAGAAAACTCCTGAGGCATTTCCTGGAATAGAATGGGTATTGAAGACCCATGTCAGGTATGTTAAGGTAGCTTTCTGTTAAGGACTGTGGGCCTTTCATCATGACTATAGAACAGTTATGCCAGGAGGTGACCTGGAAGGTGGTCAGTGGGCTACTTTTTCCTACTGTCATCTGTACCATGTTTTACATGTCTGTGTTTATTTGATGCTTTACAGTCCTTCTTGAATTTACTTCTAATGGTTGATAAGACCAGATTACGTCAACTTAACCTATTGAATCCCACTCTACTTGTCCTGTTAGTAACCTAACGAGATAGTGTTTGATTTTGTTGATTGGTTATAAGCAGTAAAGTGGCTGATGTAAATAAAATGATGGACTTTGTTAGAAAGATATTAAGGGCTCAGATTTAGTATGAAAGCTAGAAAACCTGTCATGGAAACCATAGTAGCTACAGAAAACTGGGATAGCAGTGGTAGACTACAGGATGATCTTGAAGCAATAACTGGTTGCCAGTAATAGTGCTTGGGCACTGCTACTAGAATAGGTAAACTCCAGCCAGCACCAATAGTTCAGTGGGTAGGGTCTCGGCCACATACACTGAGGCTTGCAGGTTCAAACCTGACCCAGGCCAGCTAAAATGACAATGACAACTGCAACAAAACAAAAAATATTCGGGTGTTGGCGTTGTGGCGGGCACCTGTAGTCCCAGCTACTTGGGAGCCTAAGGCAAGAGAATTGCTTAAGCCCAAGAGTTTGAGGTTGCTGTGAACTGTGATGCCACAGCAATCTACCCAGGGCAACAGCTTGAGACTCTCAGGGGGAAAAAAAAAGAAACTCCAAGGCAGCGCCTGTGGCTCAGTGAGTAGGGCGCCAGCCCCATATACCGAGGGTTGCGAGTTCAAACCCGGCCCTGGCCAAACTGCAAAAAAGAAAAAAGAAGAAGCCGGGCATCGTGGCGGGCGTCTAGTCCCAGCTACTTGGGAGGCTGAGGCAAGAGAATCGCCGAAGCCCAGGAGTTGGAGGTTGCTGTGAGCTATGTGATACCATGGCACTCTACCGAGGGCGATAAAGTGAAACTGTCTCTCTACAAAAAAAAAAAGAAACTCCAGCTATGTTTGTTTGTTTTCCTCCCTCTACTCAAGGTTCAAATTCTAGGGAGAGAATTGATGATTAGCTTGAATTTTATGCCTTTACTTTATCAGTATTTAGTAAGAAACTAATTCCTCAAAAGGAAGTTGGGGTGTTAATAGGAAAGGGAAACGGGGGCAGCACCTATGGCTCAGTGCGTAGGACACCGGCCCCAGCCAAACTGCAACTAAAAATAGCCGGGCGTTGTGGTGGGCACCTGTAGTCCCAGCTACTCGGGAGGCTGAGGCAAGAGAATTGCCTAAGCCCAGGAGTTGGTGGTTTCTGTGAGCTGTGACACAACAGCACTCTGCCGAGGACAATAAAGTAAGACTCTGTCTCTTACAAAAAAAGGAAAGGGAAAGGGATACCAGGAAGCCAAAAAACAACTGTCTAGTAATGTCTATTTTATGGAAGAAAGTAATCAGGACTTAATGAGGTTAAGTAATTTCCCAGGGTCGCATGATTAGTATGGCTAATAATCAAGCTCAAATGCTTTTTTTTTTTTTTTTTTCTTTTTTGCAGTTTTTGGCCAGGGCTGGGTTTGAACCCAACACCTCCAGAATATGGGGCTGGCGCCCTACCTCTTGAGCCACAGGCACCACCTCTTTTTTTTTTTTTTTTTTTTTTTTTTGAGACAAGAGTTTTACTACGTGGCCCTCGGTAGAGTGCCCTGGTGTTACAGCTCACAGCAACCTCAAACTCTTAGGCTCAAGCGATTCTCTTGCCTCAGCCTCCCAAGTAGCTGGGACTATAGGTGCCTGCCACAACACCAGTGGCCAGCTATTTGTTGTTGTTGTTGTTATTGTTGCAGTTGTTTAGGAGGCCCCAGCTGGGTTTGAATCCACTACCCTTGGCTTGTGTGTCGGGCACCCTGCTCACTGTGTTACAGATGCCAAGCCTAAGAACCTGTCATCTTAACCCTGTACTACACTGCCCTTAATCTAGGGAAAAAGTAGTTCTCATGCTTAGATGACATTTTTTGTTTGTTTGTTTTGAAACAGTTTCATTATGTCGCCCTGCAACCTCAAACTCTGGGGCTTAAGCAATTCTCTTGCCTAAGCGTCTAGGTAGACTACAGGCACCTGCCACAACGCCCAGCTATTTTTTTGTTGCATTTGTCGTTGTTTAGCTAGCCTGGACTGGGTTTTAACCCGCCAGCCTCAGTGTATGTGGCCAGTGCCCTACCTACAGAGCTACGGGTGCCGCCATAGATGACCTTTCATAGTGATGTTGTTGTATTGTAGAAAGGACATGGAGCCTGACAACCTAGAGTAGAATCAACAACTGGTCTTTTGTTGAGTGACCTGAAACAAATCACTTATTTCCAAATCTGGGGAAGAAAAATGGTGGTAAGGCACAGCTCACAGCTTGCAAAGTCAAGAGTTCTAATATATATGTGTAAAGGCCAACCAATTCAGTGCTATATACATAGTAAATATTAGTGATCTTTTCCTAAGAACACTTCACCTAAATTTAACTCCCTTGTTTGTGTAGTTGAGAACTGTGACAAAAGTGAAACTTCCTGTTGGCTTAAAGCCATCAAGCAACTAACTGGCTGATTTTTCCCTCTGCTTTGAGTTAGTTATTGGCGATAGGGTGACGCTGAAGAGAAAAGTTCTAACTAGGTAAACCAAAGGCACATAGAACCTTTGGCAGTAAACTTGAGCTTCTTGGAATTTCTTCATCTTCGAAACCTGCCTCAGCCAGGAGCCCCTGAGATCTAGAGGCATTAAGGAGGGTTGTGTATACTAAGCATGGGTTTGGGTACCCAGCAGTCCCTAAGTTTGATACTGGTCACATGAATGGCTAGGAAATATAGGAGGACATTTCCGAATGCAGAGAATCTAATCTCAACACTTGCTAGGATTATCAGAAGTTTAGGGAAACGTCTTTCTTCACTTGGACTGATTCATGCTTAGAAAAGCAGATTCGGGGGCAGCGCCAGTGGCTCATCAAGTAGGGCACCGGCCCCATATACCGAAGGTGGCGGATTCAAACCTGGCCTCCGCCAAACTGCAAAACAGAAAAATAGCCGGGCGTTGTGGCGGGCACCTGTAGTCCCAGCTACTCGGGAGGCTGAGGCAAGAGAATCGCCTAAGCCCAGGAGTTGGAGGTTGCTGTGAGCTGTGTGATGCCACGGCACTCTACCGAGGGTGATAAAGTGAGACTCTGTCTCTTAAAAAAAAAAAAAACAGTGGTTTTCAACCTTCCTAATGCTGTGATGTATTTTTCATTGTTACAAAGGGGTTTCAACCCACAGGTTGAGAACCACTGCTTTAGAAACAAGCAAGATTGGGTACCAGTCTTAGTTCTGCTTCATCTCACCTCAGACAAAAACAAAACCTTTAACCCTTCTTCGTGCCTCATTTATCATCACATGAAGTTTAACGATAATAGCTAATACCACTAGGTGCATCATAATATCCTGCATAGTTCATAGAGTTATTTCATTTGGTCCTCCTCTATTCTTCTTTTGTGTTTGTTTTTTTTTTGTTGTTGCTGTTTTTTTGAAACAGTCTTGCTATGTCGCCCTGGGTAGAATGCCGTGGCATCATAGCTCACAGCAACCTCCAACTCTTGGGCTTAAGCGATTCTCTTGCCTCAGCCTCTCAAGTAGCTGGGACTACAGGCAACTGCCACAGCACCCGGCTATTTTTTTGTTGTAATTGTTTAATTGGCCCTGGCCAGGTTCTAACCCACCACCCTTGTTGACACCACACAAGAGACAGGGTTTCTTAAAAATCTAACATGTCTTTTATTTTTATCAACAGAAGCTAATCACAGGCTGCAAACTGGTAGGCTAAGGGACACATGGCCTTGCAGGAATTGAATTTTATTGAAACCAATACCACATTTCTAAAAATCTGAGCAAACATTGGACAGTTGTACATAAAATCCAACCAAACCAAAATCAAACAAAACCCACTATTTTTTTTTTTTTTTTTTTGCAGGGTTTTTGTTGGCTGGGGCTGGGTTTGAACCCCCGACCTCCAGCATATGGGACCGGCGCCTTACTCCATTGAGCCAAAGGCGCCGCCACCCACTATTTTTTTTTTTTTTAGAAGAAGCATCATTCTTTCACCTAGACTGGAGCACAGTGGTGAGATGCAGCCTTGAACTCCTGAGCTCCAGTGATCCTCCTACCTCAGCCTCCCAGGTAGCTGGGACTGTAGGCATAACCCAGTGCACGTGGCTCAAATTTCCAGTTTTTCTTGACAATCAAATGTTGTAAGCCTAACAAAAAAATTACTTTAGAGATGAGAGAAACAGGAATGAAAATAATTTTTTTGGTTTTTTTGAGACAGAGTCTCACTATGTTGCCCTCAGTAGAGTGCTGTGGCGTCATGCTCACAGCAACTTCAAACTTTTGGGCTTAATTCTCTTGCCTCAGCCTCCCAAGTAGTTGGGACTACAGGTGCCTGACACAACACCCAGCTAATTTTTTGTTGTGGTGGTTATTGATTAGCAGGCCTGGGCCAGGTTTGAACCCCCCAGCCCTCATTTATGTGGCCAGCGCTCTAACCACTGAATAAGAGGCACCAAGCCAAAAATAATCTTTAATTACTTGAAAAGCTGTTGCTTCAGAGGTCCAAAATAGATCCAGCATTAAGTTACTAGGGTGTAGGTCTCATTCAAAATGAGAGGAGTTCTAATACTTAGAGGTATCTCAAATGAAATGGGCTGCATTTATTTATTTATTTTATTATTTTCTTTTCTTTCTTTTTTTTTTTTTTTTTTTTTTGTAGAGACAGAGTCTCACTTTATTGCCCTCGGTAGAGTGCCATGGCGTCACACAGCTCACAGCAACCTCCAGCTCCTGGGCTTAGGTGATTCTCTTGCCTCAGCCTCCCAAGTAGCTGGGACTACAGGCGCCTGCCACAATGCCCATGTAATTTTTGGTTCTAGTTGTTGTTGTACGGCAGGCCCAGGCTGGATTTGAACCTGGTAGCTCGGGTACACGTGGCTGGCACCCTAGACGCTGAGCTACAGGTGCTGAGCCAAGCTTTTAGAAGTAATGTGTTACCTATCACTGGTATGAAGTATTATGATACATACTATAACATAAATGAAACTTGAAGACATTATGCAAAGTCAAAGGAGCCAGATTAGTGGCTATCAGGGGCTGGGGAGAGAGAGAGAATTGGGAGGGTTTCTTTCTGAAAGTGATATCAGTGTTCTGGAATTACAGTGTAATTGTTGCACAGCATTGCAGACATACTAAAACCCACTTGTATACTTTCAAATGGTAAATTTTATGCTATGTAAATTTTACCTTAGTTAAAAAAGAAGGCTAGGCCCAGCTCAGCTGTGCCCCGTCTGATCAAAGCTATAATAAAAACATTTCCATCCTGGTTCGGTGCCTGTGGCTCAACCGCCTAAGGCGCCAGCCACGTACACCTGAGCTGGTGGGTTCGAATCCATCCCGGTGCACCAAACAGCAATGATGACTGCAACCACAAATGGCCGGGCATTGTAGCGGGCAACTGTAGTCCAAGCTACTTGGGAGGCGGAAGCAAGACACTCGCTTGAGCCCAGGAATTGGAGGTTGCTGTGAGCTGTGATGCCACGACACTCTATCCAGAGTGACAGCTTGAGGCTCTGTCTCAAAAAAAAAAAAAAAAAAATCATTTCCATCCTGAAAAAAAGCAAAAAAAGAAGGGTAGGGCAGTGCCTGTGGCTCAGGGAGTAGGGCACCAGCCCCATATACTAGGGGTGGCGGGTTCAAACTTGGCCACGGCCAAACTGCAACAAAAAAATAGCCAGGTGTTGTGGTGGGCACCTGTAGTCCCAGTTACTTGGGAGGTTGAGGCAAGAGAATCGCCTAAGCCAGGAGTTGGAGGTTGCTGTGAGCTGTGTGATGCCACAGCACTCTACCCAGGGCGATAAAGTAAGACTGTCTGTTCTCCCCTTTCCACATGCCCCACTGAGTCATTAATTGTCATTAACTGTCCTCATATCAAAGTTGAATACATAGGATTCATGCAGACAGAGAGAAGGAAGGGAGGGAGTGAGGGAAAGAAAACAAAAAAAGAATAGAAAATAGTGACTAATTCTTACATAAACTTGATTCAGTTTTGACCAGAGTACATTACTTAAACATTAATTTTTGATTCAACTTGTTAATATGTTGTTTAGGATATTGCATCCTCATTTATAAGTGAAATATGTTTGTAATTTCCCTTTATAACAATATATTTTCTCTAATTTTAATATCAGGTGTATTCTGATTAAGTAGAATGACTTTGAATTATTTCTTCTTTTTCTATTGTCTATAAGATTTGGCATGATCTGTTTTTTGAAATTATCTTTTCCTTTTATTTATAAATATTAGTTGTCTATTTTTTGAGACTTTGGGAAAAAAAATAAGTTAACCGATGACTCCATACTGAGCCTCAGAGTTAAAGCATTCTATAATAGACATACTCTTATTTGACAATGTGAATGTTACTTTCTTTGCATTATTATTATTAATATTGCTTAATATTTCAATGCAGTAATCATCTGATTTCTTTCTGAATGTATTTATCTTCTTTCATGCTTTTCGAGGTTTTTGTGTCTGTTCCTCATCTTAAACACTGTTTTTGTTATTAAATATTAAGCCTTTTTAATTCTGTGAAGGCAAAAAGTGGAAACCTAATAAACACATGTATATGTATATGTAAAAATAAAAAAAAATAAAAATAAAATGTAAAAACTATATAAAAACAATTTTACAGCTGAAAATACTACTTACCAGTCATATTTTCATCTAATGTTAAAGAAACTCCCACATCACAAATTTTAATTGTTTCAAAATCACCTTTAATTACAACATTTGAAGACTTTATATCTCCATGAAGCAGTTTCTTTTCTTGGTGTAGATACTAAAATAATAAAAAATGTAGCACATATGAGCAAAAATACAAACTAATAAAAAATGATAATCTGCAAATAAAAATAACATCTTGAACTCCCTGAACTACAGGCTTATATTTGCCCAGCATTTCAAGTTATCTGAAGCAAGAGAAGGAAATATTCAATACGCATATTACATTGGTCTGCCAGACTGACCAGAAATCTAAAATATTTTTTTAGAGGTAGATGTTTTACCTAGAGAGGTTAACTTTGTATTTTCAAATTCATCCCACACTTTATATCAAAGTGCAAATGTTAAGATAAAACTGCAGTTTTACTCGAGGCTAACCTAATAACATGAGATAACAGATAACCAAGTGCCACGTATACAGTCATGTACCACATAATGATGTTCTGGTCAATGATGGACCCAATTACTTAACACATGGATCATTACAAAAGTTTTTTTTTTTTTCTTTTTGAGACAGTGTCACGCTATGTTGCCCTCCGTAGTAGAGTGCTGTGGCATCACAGTTCACAGCAACCTCAAACTCTTGGGCTTAACCAATTCTCTTGCCTCAGCTTCCCAAGTAGCTGGGAGTACAGGTGCCCCTACAATGCTTGGCTATTTTTTTGTTGTTGTTGCAGTTGTCATTGTTTAGCTGGCCCAGGCGGGCTTCGAACCTGCCAGCCTGGATGTATGTGGCTGGTGCCCTACTCACTGAGCTATGGGTGCCGCCATTACAAAAGTTTTAAGATACAAAGAAATCAAGAAACATAAAATACTTGAGGACAGAAACAGTTGAAGCCCTCCCAGCAACACTAATAAGCCGAGTAAGTTGAAACCTGCACAGGTGAATCAGAAAGGATACTGTCAGTTGTGTTTCTTGGGAGTGAAAATAATGGGCCATAACACAGTTGGTCTCAAAACTTCCACAGTGACCCACATGCTATTATTTTGTTTTACATATTAACCCCTTCTTGGAATTTACAAGTAATGATATTCACCCACACTAGAAGATGTCCTGCAAAATGGTTATTTGTTCATTCAGCATTTGAATATCTCTTCTATGAGCTGAACTTGGAAATGGTGCAGACACAATTCTTGGTATATAGCTTCTCTTTACACAGGAACACTCATTGTGCTTAATTTAAATGCTGCTCATCAAGTGAACAGGCTCAAATATATTTGCAATGTAATTTATTAATTCCATTATTTATACATTTAAAATCACTAATTATTAAATAAAAATTCAAATTATTTTGTTTATACTATCCACTTAAAATCATTTTTCCTATAAATGTACTAAAACACATAACATATATTTAGAAACATTGCTTTTTTTTCCAATCTGTTTCTTAAGTCAATTTTATTTTATGTTTTTTCTTTTTTGGTGGAGACAAGGCCCATGTTTCCCAGGCTGGTCTCAAACCCCTGGCCTCAATCAATCTTCCCTTGGCCTCCAAAAGTGCTGGATGACAGGTATAAGCCACTACATCCAGCTTTATGTAAACTCTTAATATCGGACTTTGATATCAGTACCATTACTTGATCTGCTTTTGAGTCATCCAGTAGTTTCCTGGACCAATCATTACTTCTGCTATCCAAAAGCACATTTTGAGCTTTTTTCATTAGACGTATAATAACACTCACGATGTCTAAAACTTATTCCCTAAAGTAATCTTTAAGAGCTTTGCTTGTATCAACAGGGGGTTAGGCTATATCCCCAGGAATAATTACTACATTTGTGTTAGATTTGTCAAACCTTTTAACTAAATCTAACACATGATCTCTACAGCAAAACTACCTGATGTAGATTATTTTAGGCTTATGTGAGGTTCCCAAACAATACTTCACTGATCAAAATAAATATATGAAAGAATATATTGACTTTAACTTAAGGTATAGCAAGAGTTTAGTGTCTTCATATTTCACAAAAGTTATTTAAAATAAAAAGGCATAGTTACCTTTAACCCTTTTGCCATGTTCAAAGCAACTTTTAAAATTATGGCTGCTGGAAAAGGATCTCCACTGTCTTTATTTCGTTCTTCTATTAAGTCATTTAGAGACTTTTCACCTCCATATTCCATAGCAAGACATAGACTTCC
>CAUYRH010015248.1:0-24875 GCA_963574655.1 Perodicticus potto | reverse complement strand
TTTTTTGAGACAGAGCCTTAAGCTGTCACCCTGGATAGAGTGCTGTGGCATCACAGCTCACAGCAACCTCCAATTCCTGGGCTCAAGCGAGTCTCTTGCCTCCGCCTCCCAAGTAGCTGGGACTACAGGCGCCCGCCACAACGCCGGGCCATTTTTTGGTTGCAGCCGTCATTATTGTTTGGCGGGCCCAGCCTGGATTCGAACCTGCCAGCTCAGGTGTACGTGGCTGGCGCCTTAGCCCGTTGAGCCACAGGCGCCGAGCCTGTATTTTAAGCTATTCTAATAGTTATGTCGTGATTTTCCACTGTGGTTTTAATTTCCATTCTCCTAATGACTAATCAGGTTAAGGATATTTTCAATTGCTTCTTTGCCTTTTGTATATCTTCTTTGGTGAGCTGTTTAAATATTTTGTCTGTTTAAAATTGGATTGTTTGTTTTCTTTTACTATTGAGTTACCCAAAGTACTTTTAATATTCTGAATACAAATTCTTTATCAGATATGTGATTTGCAAACATTCTCTCCCAGTTTCTGGTGTGTCTTTTCATTTTCTTAACAATGTCTTTCAAAGAAACAGAAGTGCTTAATTTTATTGAAGTCTAATTTATCAATTTCTTCTTTCATGGATTGTGCTTTTGGTATTATATCTGAGAAATCTCTGCCTAACTTATGGTCATGAAGATTTTCTTCAGAAATTACATAGTTTTAGGATTTTACACTTAGGTTTATGATCCATTTGGATCCAACTGTTATACTTCACACTTATTTTTACAAAATAATTTTGCATTTTGAGTATATGGCATGCTGTATGGATAGAAGTTTTTGTTTTTTGCATATGACATCTAATTATTTCAGCATCATTTGCGAAAAGGCTGGTCCTTTCTCCACTAAATTGCCTTTGCACTTTTATGAAACAGCAACTGGCCAAACATGCACGGGTCTATTTCTGTTTTTTCTATTTTGTTTTACGGATCTATTTGTCTGTTTTGATGTCAACCCCACAGTACGATGGTTATTGTAGCTTTATAATAAGCCATGAAATAAGGTAGTGTGAGTACTCAAATTTTGTTCTTTTTCAAAGCTGTTTTGGTTTTTCTAGGTCTTTTTCATTTCCCTATGAACTTTAGAATCAGCATGTTAATTTCAGTAAAAAAAGTCTACAGGGATTTTAGTTGAGATCACATT
The DNA here is from genome assembly GCA_963574655.1 of Perodicticus potto. Classification (NCBI taxonomy): domain Eukaryota; kingdom Metazoa; phylum Chordata; class Mammalia; order Primates; family Lorisidae; genus Perodicticus; species Perodicticus potto. The sequence continues at coordinate 23,692 of CAUYRH010015248.1, read as the reverse complement.
GAATTTATAGATCAATTCAGATACATGTGATGTTGTAACAATATTGAGTCTTTTGATCCCTTAACATAGTATATCATATTTAGTTTTCTTTAATTTCTCTCAGCAATATTTTGTGTCTTTTAGTGTACCCATCTTGCACATCTATACTCATTTATTCTGAAATATTTCACTATTTTTTTTTTTTTTTGAGACAGAGTCTCACTTTGTCACCCTCGGTAGAGTGCTGTAGCATCACAGCTCACAGCAACCTTCAACTCCTGAGCTTAGGCGATTCTCTTGCCTCAGCCTCCTGAGCAGCTGGGAGTATTTCACATTTTATGATGTTATTGCAAAAGGTGTTTTTAAAAAAAAGTTTCAACTTCCAGTGGATTGGTGATGAAATACAATTGATTTTTGTATATTGAACTTGTATTTGGCAACCTTACTAAATTTCTTTATTAATTTCTGTAGATTCTGTTGGACTTTCTACATAGATGATCCTGGCCTGGCACGGTGGCTCAAGCCTGTAATCCTAGCACTCTGGGAAGCCAAGGTAGGTGGATTGCTTGAGCTCATGAGTTCCAGACCAGCCTGAGCAAAAGCGAGACCCTGTCGCTACTAAAAATAGAAAAACTGAGGAAAGAGAATCACTTGAGCCCAAGAGTTGGAGGTTGCTGTGAGCTACGACAGCACAGCACTCTACCCAGGGCAACAGCTTGAGATTCTGTCTCAAAAAAAAAAAAAAATAATAACATAGATGATCCTGCCATCTGTGCATAAAGACAACTTTACTCCTTTTTTTCCAGTCTAGATGCCCTTTATTTATTTTTATTGCCTCATTGCCCTGAAACCTCTAGTACAAAGTTGAATAGAGGTGTTGAGAGCATATACTTGCTCTCATGATCTTAGAAGGAAAGCAGTCAGTCTTTCACTATTAAATATTACATTAACTGGCTATTTTTTATATATACACGAAAATGTCTTTTATCAGTTTGAGGAAATTTCTTTCAATTTCTAATTTGTGGAGAGTTTTTATCTGGAATGAGTGCTTTTTCTGCTTCCATTGAGACGATCATATGGTTTTTCTTTCGTAATCTATTAACATGGCAAGTTATATGGATTGATTTTAAAAATGTTTTAAAAATTTATTTATTATGTTGTACAGGGCCTCTCTATTTTGCCCAGGCTAGAGATTGGTGGCTATTCATGGCTGTGATTATAATGCATTACAGCCTCAATTCCTAGATTCAATGGATACTTTTGCCTCAGCTTCCCAAAGAGCTGAGACTATAGGCAAGCGCCACCATGCCTGGCTAATTGACTGATTTTTAAATGTTAGATCAACCTTGTATTCCTGGGATATACCCCACTTGATTGTATGTATTTTTTTACTATATTATTTGGTTTAATTTGATATAATTTGACTAGAATTTTGCATCTAAGTTTATGAGGGATATTGGTTCATTACTAGTAGTATCTTTATCTGGTTTTGGTATTAGTGCAATTCTGAAATGAATTTTGAAGTAGATTCTCTTCTGTAATTTTTTGGAAGAGTTTGTGTGGATTTGCTATTATTTGTTCCTAAAATGTTTGTTAAAATTCTCCCGTGGAGCCATGTGGGTCTGGAGTTTTTAAAGTTTAATATGTCAGCTTCTTTAATAGATATAAGAAGTTCAGATTATATATTTATTCTTGAATGAACTTTGATAGTTAATCATTGCTCTGTTTATTTTTAATTATTTGTATAGCTTTTCACATTATCTGACAAATTCTTATTTATTTCCTTAATTTTTGGCTTTGTTTTTAGACAGAGTCTCACTCTGTCACCCTGGGTAGAGCACTGTGGCATCATAGCTCACAGCAACTTCAAACTCCTGGGCTCAAGTGATCCTTTTGCCTCAGCCTCCCAAGTAGTTGGGACTATAGGCACCTGCCACAATGCCCAGCTAGTTTTTCTATTTTCAGAAAATACAAAAGAGATGGGGCCTCTCTCTTGATCAGGCTGGTCTGGAACTCCTGAGCTCAAGCAATCCAGCTACCTTGGCCTCCCAGAGTGCTAGGATTACAGACATGAGCCATTGCGCCTGGCATTTTTTTAAAAAAATAAGTTTCTCTCCTATAAGACTAAATTCCAGGAGGACAGAGCTTATAATTTTCATGTTTGTATCTGGCACAGAGTATAAGCTTAATTAATAATTGTGAAATGAATAGATGCCTGTTAATCTCTGTAAGACTATAACCACATGGATATTCCCTTTTTATGCCTGTGAAAACTGAGGTTTGGAGAAAGAGGTTAAGTAAATTGCTTAGCACTACATAACCTAATAAGCAGATCAAACACAGGATTTTGCTCCTACATAGTTTCCTTTCTGGGTAAGTATTTATCTGGTAGCAAAGTATAAAAGTCATGACTGTAGAGAAACTAGATAGGGGTTCCCACAAACTCCCCAGGAGATCCTAATATACACCACCAAGAGGCCACATTTGAGAAGCTTTGCCCCAGCCTGTGTCCCTGCAGGGGAGGGAAAAGCCTGCTGCATGCAAAGGAAGGGGTGTGAATGGACCTAGAAGGGCTGAAACGATGATCCTGAGTTCTAGGTATTCAGGACCCCAGCCCCAGGGCAGGGCATTTATAAGCCCCAAGGGCACTAAATAAACTCCGGTTAAGTTCTTTGTCAGGCTAGTGGCTTATGAACCAATTCCTTTCCCCTCTACTCCTGTTTCTCAATTAGCCAGAGATAGGACCAGGACTGTTCCTCTGCTTTTCATAGAACTGTAGGGGTCTTCCAAGCTCTCCTAGGAGAAGGTTCCAGAAACTTCACTGCTTTGTCTAGCTGCATTCCTCACCTCTTGTCTGACTCCATGGGGAGGTAGGACCAGCATGTGAGAGAAGAAAAGACAGGGAAACAGGAGTCCTGGGCTTCTTCTTACGGAAAGGTGTAATGAGCACATGGCTCTCTAAGGGGCTTGGGCAGGTTCAGGAAATGGGGAGTGGCTAGAGGAAGAGACTCGAGGCCTGGAAAGTGTACCTGGGGTTTATCATCTCTGGAAATCCACCCTGCTCACTCTGAAGCTGTGGGAATCAGTGAAGGAGTAAGGATACACATAGTGGAGAGGGGAAAGGGCGCAGAAGGTGCTTGGTTAAGGAGTTTAGGGCATGAGCTCCACCCCCAGCCCCTGGGCCTTGGTGCAGCACATTCCCAAGTCTCAGCTGGTTTCCTGTCTCCCTGCCCTCCAGTGTCACATTGCATGAGGCTTCTGCTGCAATAAGGCAGAAGCGGCAGGCAGAGGCAGTGAGGGCTGGTGCCCCGTAGGGCAGGCAGAGGGGGAGGGCAGGAGGGAACACGGAGGAGGAACGGCAGAGGGCAGGCATCTGAACTAGGTGCCAAGGTGCCGTGCTGTGGGAGGTGGGAGTGGGGCACCCTCCTGGAGGCAATTAACATAATGCATGGCTTGGCTATCAATTGGCCTGGAAGCTAATGGAGTCATTTGCCTGCCATTACCACATTGGCCGAGAGAAATGGAAGGGCACTTGTCCCCTGGGGTAGTCTCTGCCATCTTGTGTTGGTACTGGACTGCACAGATGTCATCGCCTTCTCATGGGAAAAGGCAGCCCTCCCTGGATAGAGTAGCCGCTTGTCTTTGTGACCTAGTCTCAGTGATTGGATCAGAGGGAGGGGTCTTGGCCAACTCCCAAACAGCAGGGAAGGCAGGTCACTTGCATTAGACATTAGAGGGGGATCTGGGCAAAAACTGATTCAAAGATACTATTTGTGCGCTATTTTATTTAGTTAGATACTTGTATTCATTTTCTATTACTGAGCAGATAACATATGACCACAAACATAGCAGCTTAAAACTACATACACTTCATCAACTCCCAGTCTCTGTGGGTCAGAAGTCCAAGCTCTGGTTAGCTGGGTTCTGTGCTCAGGATCTCACAGAGCTGCAGTCTAGGCATCGTCAGGTTTGTGCTCCTTTTTGGAGCTTGGAGTCTTCTTCCAAGCTCATTGTAGTTGTTGGCAGAATTCATTTCTTTGCGGTTGTAGGACTGAGGTCCCATTTCTTGCTGGCTGTTATCTGACAGCCTCTCTTGACTCCTGGAAACTGCTCAGTGCCTTGTGCCAGGCAGCCCTCACAGTCACTGTCACCTGGCAGCTCACTTCTTTAAAGCCACCAGGGGAATCTTTCTCTTCAGGAAGGACCAGTCCCACTCTTAAGAGCTCTCACTTGGCTCAGCCCCTGTGGCGAAGGTGCCAGCCACATACACTGGAGCTGGCAGGTTCAAATCCAGCCCAGGCCCGTCAAACAACAATGACAACTATAACCAAAAATAGCCAGGTGTTGTGGCGGGCACCAGCTACTTGGGAGGCTGAGGCAAGAGAATCGCTTAAGCCCCAGAGTTTGAGGTTGCTATGAGTAGTGACGCTACGGCACTCTACCCAGGGTGACAGCTTGAGACTCTGTCTCAAAAAAAAAAATAAAATAAAATAAAAAAAGAGCTCTCACTTGTTTAAGTCAGGTGCACCCAGGGTAATCTTTCTTTACATTGACTCAAATTCAATTGATTTGAGACCCTCATTATGTTACCTCATCATATTCATGAGTCCTACCCACACCGTAAGGAAGGGGATTATATAGGACATATACATGGGGGGCAGGGATCTTCAGACTGTCTTAAAATCCTGCCTGTTATCATAGTTAACTCCATTCATTCATTCATTTTGAGATAGAGATAGAGAATGTTTGGACAACAGAGAGTGGTGGGTACTTGCTCTGTGTCACCAGAACAAAGAGAGTTGTAAAGAGTCCCCTTACTATTCTCTTCTGCTCTGTTCTCCCCTTACTTGCTTTTAATGAAAACAGTCAATAATTCAGAATTTTTATCATAAACTATTGCATGGATAGGAGCCAAAAGGAGCATTTGCTGTATGTGTTCATTTCTTACAGAGACTTGGTGGGAACCACCTCAACCGATGACTATTACTGCTGGCCATCTGCTAGGGCATGTAAATAGCTTATAGAATCAGAAAATCACAGACTCTTAGAGCCAGAAAGGGCTTGAGGGATCTTATAATCCAACCCAGTCATTGCACAGATGATGGAAATGAGGCCCAGAGAAGGGATGTAATTTGTGCAAGGTCACACAGCTAGTTGGTAGCAAGTTTTACTGGGAACAAACCAATGGCTATTCATTCAGCAAGCAGGTATTGGGTGAGGATTGGGAGGGGGCAGATGTTTCCTAGGCCAGCTCATGTACTTTACACTACACCAGTTTGCCTCATTACACAGTCTCTGCTCCTCTAATGGGACTGGCTTCATAGAATTCTTAATGTCTAAAATATTAATCAGCAATTGCCTTCCTTGTCCTGCTTGGCCATGAAGAGTAGGCACAGGGGCTGCAGCCTGAGCACAGATGGGGTGGCAGCAGGAGAAGGGGGCTCTGCAGAATGGCAACGTGTGTGTGCGCAAGTGTGAGTATGTGTATATCCAACTGAGATCAAGCCCTGAAAGCAGGACTCAACCTTGCTGCCTCCTCCCCCATGCAATCACATCCTGCCTGTGACTGTGTCACCTCCATCCCTCCAGCAGCCTTTATCAGTATCACAGATGCTGATTCACAAGATGCAGGTTGCCAAGGAAGGTGATTAATGATGGCAGCTATAGTCCGTCTTCCTCTTCCAGCCTCCCCGACCTTGTTCTTCCTCTCCTCTTTCCAGTTCCCTGTCCCTCCCTTGCCTAAGAAAAGAGATAAACATTCAAAGCATGAGGGGAAGGGAGGGGAATTGGGGCCTTCTGGAGTGGTTGCTTTGGGCCAGGCACTGTGCCAGGCTTTTTCATTTGTTCTCATTTAACAATGTACATAGAGAGATGCTGCAGGGTGTCATGGGATGAGGGGAGGGCTGTGTTCCTCCTGTGTCCCCATAGAGGGCAGTGCCAGGCTGATTTCCTGCAGACATGTTTGCCATCCTTTAGCACATGTTATTCATGTTGGTTCTGATGTGCATGCTGTCAGGATGGCAGGCTGTAGAGGACGAATTCATCTACAACCCTGGAGCCTTCAGCGTCAAGGCTGTCAAAGACCTTAGCAACAATTCACTTTACTAGTGAGAAGGGTGAGAGGGAGACCTGGAGGAAACATGATTTGCTCAAGGTCACACAAAGTGGGCTTCTCCTGATTCCCATTCTCATATCCAGCTTCCATTTTTCCTGCTCCACTTTATTCTCCCCAGGAAGCCTGGGCATGGTCACTTGGTATTCTGCAGTGGCAGAAGTCACAGGAGGCTAGAGGTCTTTAAACCACAAGGACAGCCTTTCCCGATACCACCTCCAAGCAGCTTCACCCAGCTTTCTCTCTGAGTGATGGGTCTGTTGTCACAGTGACTAGAATGGACTGCTAGCCTACTGACTAGTTCAGAAATGTGCCAAAACTTCTGACACTACAGCAACTGCTATGCAGTGGATGATTTCCCAGGAATATGGCAGCACCTCTGATATTGAAGCAACCTCTATGCAATGGACCATTTCCTCAGTCCCTTTCATTGTGTCTATGTGTGGACACATGTGTAGGGTGGGATGGGGAGGGCTTTCAGAATGTGTGTGGCTATAGTATTCATATGAATACAAAACTCCAATCCAATCTCTGACTTGTGGAATATAACAGTGGGGTCTTCACTTCCCTTTATATTTTTGACCCGAGGAGTCATGAAAATTGGTGACAGTGTCCAACTTAGGAGGACATAGAGATCGTTTTCCTTACCTCTGTTTCCTCTGGGTCAGGCTGAGAAGCTGGGGAAGAGGGCTGAGTCCAGCCCTTGTCTTCCTACCCTCTGTAGCTTGGTCCTTCATTGAGTTTGGCTGAGGGTGAAATTAGATCAGAGAAAACAGGTCTGGGAACTCAAGTCTAGCAGATCTGAGAATGTATGCTCAGGTCCATGAGCATTTGGCTATATAGTAGAGAAAATGCAGTGTTTTTTTTTCCTTTGGTGAAACCAGTCTGCTCAGTGGATTCAGCACCTTGGACAGGGCCCACGACGGGGTCTATGAGGGCAGGGAGGACCTTCATGCTTTTTGGTGCCCCCATCAGGCCAGCGGGCCTAGTGATCATGAATGTCAAGGCTCAGAGTTCCCAGTAGACCCAGGTGTGGGCTGCCAGGCAACAGGGTGTAGGCTGCCAGGCAATGGGATGGACTGGGCCGTTATAGTTGCACTCTCAGGAGACTTGATTGGCTAAGACTGGTCAGCAAACAGAGGGGGTAATGAGTTTGGTCTGTTACTTTGGGAAGAACTCACAGACATGCTTGTCAGGACTGCAGTGGCTGGGACTGGTTTTGGGGAGATCAAGGCACAATCACTACAATCTTATGCCTAAGTGACTCTGCCACTGTGAACTCTTTGAGGATAGGAACTCAGTAGACCTCTTGACTGTTGTGCTCCAATAGCTAGCATAGTGCCTGGCACATGATAAGTTCTATTTGATGACTAAATATTGATGGAATGTTGAGGAAACAGTCCACATACAGGGAAGTCTGCATTGGAGTTGGATGGGAGCAAAGCGAGGCCCTTGAATGGGCCCCCATTGGGAGATACCTCTCACCACCTCCTTTACTCTTGCCCTTAGTCAAAGCCTCCTTTCTGACCCAGGCCTATCTCCTAGTACACCCTCCTCCTTCTTCCCACCAAGTGTACCCATCTCTGGGTGTTTACCCTCCTCTGACCTTGCCTTCAAGTCTTTCCCCAAGGCCACTTCCCCACCCCTCCCTCACATTGCAGTGAGCTCTCTCTCCTAAGCTCTCAGGCGCTGACTCTCAGGACCCCTTAGCACTAACAGGGATTTCACATTTTATATAAGTGTGTCTTAGTTCCATGTTGGGGATGCCCTAATTTAATAAAATATTAAAGTTTTAATTTTCTAAAAATGTAATAATATAAAGTTTGACAATTAAGTTTGCAAACTCATCCTAGAAAAAGTGTTATATACCTCATTGCTGAAAATCATTACAGTCACGTTTAAAGTACTTCCCTTGGGAAGCTATGCATAGATGCCAGTGCCTAGTCTACCCTTCAAAGCAACTTTGGAACTCTTTTTCTGGAATGGCTATCAAAGCTATCATCATATTACCCTTAAGGTCCTAAATGTCATCAAAATGCTTCCTTTCAATATTTCCTTTATCTTTGGGTAAAGAAAAACGTCATGGGGGGCCAGATTAGGTGAGTAGGGAGGGTGTTCTAATATGGTTATTTGTTTACTAGCTAAAAACTCCCTTACACACAGTGCCATGTGAGCTGGTGCATTGTAGTGATACAAGAGCCATGAATTGTTGGTGAAAAGTGCAGGTCTTTTCATGTAACTTTCTCATGTAGTCTTTTCATCACTGACAAATCGTAAACTTGGTTAACTATTTGTTCAGTTGGTACAAATTCATAATGAACAATCCCTGTGATATCAAAGAGATCTGGACTGACAGACATTTTTGGTCTTTAAAATAATTGGCTGATTTCTACTGTGTACTTGGACACTTTGTTTCAGGGTCATACTGGTACACCCATGTTTCATAACCAGTGATAAAAACAAATTTTTGTCAGTTATGTTCATTACTGGCCACTGTGAATTCTCTTCATCAGTGATGCTTTCTGTCCCCCCAGAAAAACACTGAATCCATTTGTACACTGCTGTTTTCTTCCTGGAATTATCTCCATGAATTTCAACTACCATGTTCTTGATTTCACTTGTTGCCAAATTTAGCAGAAATTTAATGTTTGTTTGTTGCTTTAATTCAAGCTCTGACATTCTTTTTTTTTTTTTTTTTTTTTTTAAGTTTTTGCCAGGGCTGGGCTTTAACCTGCCACCCCCAGTATATGGGACTGGCACCCTACTCCTTGAGCCACAGGCACTGCCCCAAGCTCTGACATTCTTGCATTGGCACACAAAAACACGCAATAACAATAATGAATGCCATTCAGCAAGACACCACCAATGCTAACATGAACACAGCTGTGAGACCTGATATACTGAGGTTATGGAACATTAACAAGTTGTTTGTACAGTGCTGCCAATGAAAACACATGATGGCAAGTTCACAAACTTAATTGTCTGGGTCATATATTTTATTTAACCGAATATGCATGTATTCAAAATAGTATCACTTCAACATATGTTCAATATTGAAAACTTATTAAGAAGATAGTGTACATTATTCTTTTCAATATTATGGTGTATTTGATACTTACAGCACTTTTTACTTCACAGTGCTCCAGTAACTCCAGTGGGATGGACAGTGCATTTAAATAGCTTTTAATATTGAGAACCCATGCTATTGGAGTGCCTCGGGCATAAAGTGCCACTCCAGTCCTCTTTACTGGGTGTCAACAGGTTAGAAAACCCCAATAGCCAGAATTCTGGGTTCCTGCTGCATCTTTCCTGTTCTTTACTCTGTAACCATCAGCTGGGACTGGTCTTCATTGCTTCTGTCACCTCCTCCTATAAAGAGGGGGAGATCATTTCTGCTTCCTCTCTATAGCACCAAAAGGCTCTCACCTGCTATCTCAGTTTTCCCACAAATAGAAGGTGTTATATTTTATTCTGCATAAAAGATTTTAGCCTATATGGCCCTACCTCCTACTTTGCGTCACCCTTCCCTCCTCCTATACCCACCCCCTGCTGCAGTCTGTCCTAGAATATTGAGAAGCTCTCATTCCGATGGAAAGCACACCACTGATAGAGTAGTGCCTGGAGTGGTACTAAGCTCTCCATGACTAGAAGCAGGCAAGGCTAACATACTCTTGTAGCTGAGCTGATGCAAAGGGAATTCTATATGGGGGAGAAGTTGAGCAGGAGAACTTTAGGAAGTCCCCTCCCACCTTGAGGTTCCTTGACTCCATCAGGTACTGAGAGTGGAGGTAGCCAATGGGAGGGTCTGAAGCGACCCAAAATGCAGTCTCTCCCCTCAGAGTCTGCACAGTTTGATTGGTAAGATAAGACAGAAATATAAGAAATACTTAGAAAAATTAGGGGCTGGCATGAGTATCCTAGGACACAGAGGAGGGACGTGAACAGTGGGAGATACAGGAGTCCTGGAAACAGCACAGAGTGGAGGTGAAAATGAGCAAACTTCCTCATACAGAGTTGAATTTGGCCTCCCCAAACATTTCCTGATGCCGCAGACTGCTGTCTCGGGCTACTCAGTGCCCGGCATGGTATGCATGGCAGGCAGTCCTGCTGCTTGCCACCCTGGTGCTCCTCTTCTGCAGGCTAAGGACTCCCCATTCCTTGCACAGCTCCTTAAGAGAGAGGGCGCAGAGCAGAGGGGTTATGAGCAGGAGTTCTGGAGCAAGATCTTCTGGGTTTGAATCCTGAATGTACAACTTCCTAGTAGGTTGACCTTGAGCCAGCTAGCTGTTCATGCTTCTGTTTTCCCATGGCCCCAAGTGGGCTGATAATGGTGCCTGCCTTACAGAGGCACCAAGGGGGTAGAGTGAGTTAATAGTTGCACTGAGGACTGAGTGCTGGGAATACAGCATTATATGTTTGTAAATTTATACAACATGATTTTTTATCCCTTCTCCAACTTCTCTAACTTCCTTAGAGGTGTCCTGGGTAGCAGGGTCCTCTTTATGATGGGAGGTGTGGACTGCACACACAATTTCAGGAGCACAAGACCTTGGCTGCCCTCCTTCTTGTCACTATTCTATCAGTGCAGCGCAGCCCAAGATACTTGCATTTAGACATTAGTGATACTTACATTTAGACATTAGTGACCTCATCATATTTTTATTTCATCTCAAGCTGGCTTTTAGTCTATTTTCCATGTGCTACTGAGAAGTGAGTTCTATCCCACCCTCTAGCAGACTTTGACACTAGGAGTGGAATTATCCAGTTCTCCAACTGCTACTATGAGAGATATGACCCACTGCTCCAGCCTATCCAGGTCTTTTCAGGGCCTCAGTCCTCATGCAGGCCACATGGACGATGTCTTTATTATGCTCAGGAGCATTTGAGAGTCTGGCCAGTGGGCCACTGCATTGTTCCACTGTGCTTGTGAGGTCTCCTGACATTCCTCTTGGATGGTTTGATGCTAAGAAAACACTTGGCTTTTGCTGGTCTTTTCTTGGGCCCAGCTTTGCCTTTTCCAGAAACCCTTGCTGCAAGGCTTTATATCACTCATGGATCTCATTCCAGGGAGGGAGAACATTCAAAACGTTATTGTCACTTCTCAGTCTTTATGACAGGTGATTATATGACTTGTCTGCCTGTTTTTCTTCCCTCCCCCCAGCTGCTGGGCCCAGGCTCTATGGTGCAAGTCTGAGCTTCCCCTTTGCTTTCTGGCTTCTCTTTCTGTCTCCACCACTACATACAGGGAGCTCCCTGAAGGCCATGGGCAGGCTGCCTTCTCTCTGCCGCTGTCTCTGCACAGCACCGGCAGCCCTTTTACCCTCTCTGATGACCTGACCGTTGGTTATGGCTGAGTGTGTCCCTCCCTCTCTTCCCTAAGTCCATGAAGGGTGTCCCTTTCCGGGCCCCTGAGCTAGAGTGATGCCACCAGGGAGGGTCAGGGATTCCTGAGACAAGTAGGGAGACTCAGGAAAAGATTGAGAAAGACTTTGAGGAACGGACAGAAAGGAAAGCAGGGTCTTGCCGGGAGAGATGCTGCAACATGTTCCAATGGGAAGAGGGGCCAGAGATAAAGAGGGCTGGAGTGAGACAGCAGCTGGGACCGAGGTCAGGGGCGGAGTCCCTGATTAGTGTCTCTTCCTTTCTAGATTCACAGAACCAGAGCTGGGAAGGACCCCAGGAATCTCCTAATCCAACCCCTCACTGCATAGGTGAAACTGAGGCTCAGGAAGAAGTGGCTTAAGGCCACGCAGCTGGATGTGCCCACGAACAGTGTCCTTAACCAGGTTCTTAACTATGACGTTGATTTTGAAGGGCTCCTCCCAGAGGGGGTCCAGGATCCCTCCTGGTGGCTCAATCCAACAGGCTGGACATATGCCTTCCCACTGGGGGCTGCCTCTCTCAGGGATATTTCACAGCAGAGAAAGGGTAACAGAATGGGGGTGACTCCTAACACACATTTAACTGGCTACGCTGCTCTATGGGAGCCTGGGCTATGGGCAGTTTCTGTTCAGGCTTCTTGGGGAACACAGTGAACAAACTGGCTACGTGGAATTGATGGTTTCATGGCCAAATCAGGGATAATTTTTTCATCGGTGTCTGAGTAAAAGCTGTGCAATGCTGGCCAAGTCACTCAACCTCTCTGAGCCTCAGTTTTCTCATCTGTAAAAAAGAGATAGTAATTCTTTCCTCCTGAGAGTTGGGCAATGTCTTAATATGTTCAGGCTGCTATAACAAAATAGTATAAACTTGGTGGCTTATAAACAACAGAAGTGCATTTCTTATGGTTCTGGAGGCTGGGAAGTCCTAGATCAAGGTGCTGGTAGATTCTGTGTCTGATGAGGGCCTGTCTCCCTCCAGGATCCAGGGTCCAGGATCATGGCCTCAGCTTGGCAGAATTGATGGCTGTCTTTTCTCTGTATCTTCATATGGTAGAAAGGGCTAGGCAGTTCTCTGGGCCTCTTTTATCAAGGCACTAATCTCCTTCAGGAGGGCTCTGCTCTCATGACTCAACCACTTCCCAAAGGCCCCACCTCCTCGTCATCTTGGAGATTAGGTTCTAACGCATGAGTTTGGTGGGGTAAGGGACCCTTAAACATTCAGCCTCTAGCAAACAGTTATGAGACAAAGTGAGGGTGTTTAGTGATTAGATGTTACTATAGACAACAGGGGGACCGGGATCACCACTTGCCTACTTCACACCCTTTCCTTCCCACATTGCTTTGTTTCTCTGCCCCTCTCGAGCCCCTCCCTTCCACTCTGAGTGCTTATCTGGCTTGGAATCTAGAGGTTCCACTCGCCTCCAGGGGGAAGATGCTGTTCCCCTAGCTGTTTCCAGAGAGACTCTCATCTTCTTGCTTCTCTTCACGCTTCTCTTTACTCTCTATCATCTCTTGGTCCTCCACAGCCAGCAGCTTTTGGGGGGCTTTGAGCACCCAGCGGAAAGCCTCCCAAACTCAGAGAGGGCCATGGCCAAGCCCACCACTTCCCAATAGGCCAGCCCAGATACGTGCATATGGGGGAAGCTTCCAGGAGATGGGCATTGTAGGTTCACCCAGGCCGAGCGGTGGTTATGGTGGCAGCACAAAGAGAGACTACTGCACCCCTCTCTGTTCCCCCAGCCCCGCCATCTGTAGCACTGGGTATGTGACTCAGCCCTCAGCAGGCTGTGGGGCCCGAGGCTGTCAGACGGCAGATTCTCATCCCACCTTCTGAGGCGCTGGGGAAATACAAGATGCACCACCCACCCACACTACGGTGACGTACATGGCTCTGCCGTATGCCAGCCTTGGGGTGCTCCAGTCTGCACGCCCTGGGTATGGGTACTGACAAGGCACCTTCTCTATCTTCCAGGTGGAGGGATATGGTGCCCACAGGGTAGCTGGACACAGGCAGTGTGTTTCCCTTGCCCCTGGCTCCAGGGTCAGGGGCTCAGCTTGACCTTGGCCGAGAAAGTGGCAGGGACTCTTCCAGCTGCTGAACATCTGCAGGGCCAAATACATCTGCAGGGAGCACATTTGTCCAGGACAGGACATTAAGAGGCTGACTTGGCAGGGGTGCAGCCATGGGAGGGGGTAGCTGAAGGAACGTCTTCTTCTGGTGCCTCTGCACATGAGGTGTCCAGCTGGTCAGGCCTGGGGAGCAGAGGGGCTCCAGGATGGGCAGCGAACCTCGCTTCCTGAGACAGCTCGTCTGCCAGCTGGACACTGTTGTGAGGCAGGCCAACACAGATTTACGCTAATTCAATAAACACCACCAGCCCCGCCTTCCCGTGGGCAGCCTGTGTGTGTCTGAGGGGTGAATCAGGGCCCTGGAGGACCCTGTGGAAGGGGCACTTGAAGGACCTGGGTTCCAAGAGGAGGATCAAGAGAGCTGCTCCTGCCTTCTGGTGTCCTACACTCCTCCGAGCCTGTCTGGCTGGGTCCTTTGGTGCCAATCATCTGTCTATGCAGCTATACCTCCAGGGTTTGTAAAACGAGCCCTTCTGCTGTGATTGCTTGCAGTCCTGAGGGGTGCCCTGCCCATTTCCTTGTCTCCTCCCCATCCCACGTGGCCCTTTCAGTTCCTGGCTATGCAGGACAACGTGGACGAAACCCTCCAATGTCAGCCACTCCTCTGGCAGTGCCCAGTGACCCCTGCTCTGGGTGGGGACCACCTAGGGCATCCTTTGGCAGGCCCAAGCTCTGTCCCTCACTGGGAGTTCTCTGCACTGGGCTGGAGAGGAGGAAGTGTGATCAAGGCCCCTGAAGTCCCCTCACCTTGCAGCCAGCTTGTGCCGGTGCACAGAATCTCTCTCTGCTGTGCTCTACTTCGGCCTTGTCATTTTACAGATAAAGTGATGGAAGCCAGAGAGGCAAAGTGACTAGACGGAGGCCCCAGAGCCGTCAGAGAGTGGCAGAAATGGCTCAAACCCCAGGCTTTCTGGGTCTCGGTGTGATCAGTTCGCTGTTGTCTGGCCTGCCTACTAGGCCTTCCCACCATGGAGGGGACACGGTCCTGGCAGGAGCTCTCAGGGCAGACCAGCTTCCCACCCAAACAGAGAAGTGGAAGGCAGCAGAGGCAGCCACAGGTGGTCGCCCCATCCTGGTATCCTGCTCTAGCCAGCCTCCTGGCTGCTCCACCCTGGCAGCACTGCCTTGCTCCTGAGGCACCCCAAGCTCTCAGAGTTCACCACCAGAGAGGCCCGGGGGAAGGGAGCCGGCATTGCTCAGTGTGGATTTCCGGCACAGTACGGGCAGGGTGGAGGTGGTGCTGGGCGTCAGTGGTGGAACATGAGGCATGGGGGCCCAGTGGACTCTATGGAGGCTGCTCCCCCATTTCCCTTCAGACTCCAGGGCAAAGAGCTTCGGATGCCACAGCTGCTGCCCTGCTGGGTGCCCCTCGCCTGCCACCACTGATTGCAGTGTGTGCCGTTCCATTTTTAACAGCCCTGCCCGGCCTTGGCTGCCTGAGCCGATCCAGAGGCGGGCCCTGCTCTTGATTGCGGCGCTAAAAATACCAGCGAGGCTTCTGATGAGAGCAAGGGGCTTGGTCTCCCCTTTGCTCAGCACCTTGGCTCTTTGCTGCTTTCCTGTAGAATGGCTTGGGAGGACCCTGACGGTGGGAGGCATGGAAGCCCTACGACTCCCATGTCCTTTGCAAGCATCTAGACAAAAAGCAGAATGACTTCGGGGACCTCATGGCCTCCAGGGGCCTTTCTGTTGTTGGAATTCCACGGTGTTTTGAGACTTCAGGTTTGCAGTTTCCCAGATCTACGCTGGGAAAGGACAGCTGGAAGCATAGCCGAGGTCTGTGCTCCTTCCTCTTCCTTGTGCCCCACTTCTGTAGGTGGCCAAGTCCCGTGGGTTTCACATCCTGCTCGTTCCTGTCCAGTCCCACTGCTTCCTCCTGGCTCAGGCTCCTGCCTGAGTGTCTGCTTGGCTGCTACCTGCCTATTTCCCCGAGGTGGTCAGTTTATGGGAGGCTGAGGTCAAACTATTTTAGGGAGATTGAAGATGAACATAATCATGAATGTTACTGTCCCCTTTGCTGAGAAGTGGGCTATGGAGCAGGGCAGTAAAGCCTGTCCTGTCAACCTGGTTGCTAGGTCGGAAGCCAGTAAAGCAGCCTGATGGTGTCTTTTTGCTTTAAAAGCCATATGAGTGATCTCACGGGGCAGGCTGGAAACAAGATGTCTTCCCTGAGGCCACCCAGGACTGTGTCAACGTACTTCAGGATATCTGTCACTGGGCATGCTGGGGCTTCACTCCCAGACCCTTTCTGAGGGGATGGCACAAGGACCCAGCCTTGTTGGATTAACAGTGTGTTCACAGAAAGAAAGACAAGGCAGAATCTTACCAGAGGGGCCCCTCTGGCCTGGTCTAGGGCGACTGTCCATTTGACTCAGGCAAGCTGTTTGCAAAACCTTGAAAAATATTAAACCATGGAAAAGCTCTACTCCCCAGACATCCCCTCCCTAGCCCTACACCACAGGCTCTCAAATGCCAGAGCTGCTAAGTCAGCCCCTTCCCCTTGACATCCAGAAAACTGGGACCCAGAGAGAGGGGAAGGGGATTCTCTAGATTAACCTAGGTTCCAAGTTCTTGTTGAGTGTTTTATTTTCCCATCACAGTCTGCAGCCTCCTCCACGCCCTCATCTAGAAGGTCCTTCTCTCCCATTGAAATCCTGCCTATCCTCCAAGGCCTGGCTCATTTTTCTCTCCCACGGCTACTACAATTCCCTTTCTGACTGTCCTTTAATGGGTGCTTTCCATGTCTTGCCACCCCACTGGAATGTGTACCCCGAGGACAGGTACTGAACTGGTTTCAGTGTGTACCCAGTTCAGTGCCTGGTAAATAGAAAGGGGTCAATGGATGTTCGTGGAAAATGAATCAATGAACCATCCCAAAGTCCATCTGTTCTCCTGAACTGACAGGTATGGTTGTTATCGCAGGGATTCACATTGCTTTAGGCCAAGTGATCTAAATGACGCCATCACGTGTCATGACAGCAGCTCATGCTTCCATCTCCTTGCACTGGCTGTTAGCGCTACCGCCCTGGACGCTGCAAACACCAGCCTGCAGAGGGCTGCCCTTTCTGTAAACTTGTTGTTTTTCCCATTCACCTCTCCCCACAGGGACTAAGAGGGTAATTATCTGCCCTGGTGTCAGAACTTCTATTTCCTGTTGCTGCTGGCCTTCAGCTACAGGTATAGCAAAAAAGGAGTTAAATGCCACATTTTGTTTCTCTGGATTCCCTGGCAGAAAGAGTAAATGTGATACTTTAACCAAAAGGTCCTCCATAGTGGTGTTGCAAAGAGGTCATGGCTCCCTCCCTATGTCTATTTCACTTCCTTCAGGTTTTAGGCAGAGAATGTCTGACCGTCTAGAACAGAACCTTCGCAAGCTTGCTTAGGGAGCTGATATTTATCAGAAGGATGCAGCAGGGCCTTGGGAACCATGGTCAGAAGAACAACCAGTTCTCAAGAGAGCCGAGAAGGCCGCAGAATGCAGGGAACTACCCTTCCTGCCTATTCCTCCCCCTCAGAGCCACGCAGGTCTCATTCCTGCCGCGCTCGCCGCCTCATTTTCCTGCTTTGCTCTGCAGATCGCTTTCTTTGCTTGCTCATCAACACATGGTCCTAAAATAGCTGCTCCAGCCTCCCCCAGCCTGCCCTGCCGCCTGACCTCAACTTCAGGCCTAGCCACAGCTAACTCCCAGGCTTGGGGGCCCTGAGTTCCAAAATCTTAAGAAGGAGTATCTGATTGGCTGCTGGTTGGCCAATAGATTGTCTCCAGCTGGTCAGGTGTCCACTCTGATCCTATCCTATGAGGTGAGCAGGCAGGGGCTGGTATCTCTGACGCAGCCCTCCCAGGACTGCCAATGGGCAGATTTGTTAGAGCAGGGAGCTGTGAGGCTCACTTCACCTCTCTGACCTTAGCTCTGTCCCCAGGCCACCTAGGATCCTGTGAGGGCAGTGTCCTTGTCTGTTTTGCAATGCCATAACAGAACACTGGGCAATTTATAATGAACAGAAACATGTTTCTCACACTTCTGGAAGCTGGGAAGTTCAGGACTGAGGGGCCAGTATCTGCTGAAGGCCTTCTTTCTGCATTATTACATGACAGAAGATGGAAGGGCTGGACAAGGAGCCCACTCCCAAAGGCTTTTTGTTAAGAATTTGGCTCAGCGCCTGTGGCTCAAGCAGCTAGGGCTCCAGCCACATACACCAGAGGTGGCAGGTTTGAGCCCAGCCTGGGCCTGCCAATCAGCAATGACAACTACAGCAAAAATAGCTGGGCATTGTGGTGGGCACCAGTGGCTTGGGAGGCTGAGGCAAGAGAATCACTTAAGCCCAAGGATTGGAGGTTACTGTAAGCTGTGATGCCATTGCACTCTATTGAGGGCGACATAGTGAGACACTGTCTCAAAAAAAAAAAAAAATTTAACCCACCCATGAGGAATCAATTTTTAATGACCTCCCAAGGGCCCCACCTCTCTTTCTTTCTTTCTTTCTTTTTTTGTAGAGACAGAGTCTCATTCTATCGCCCTCGGTAGAGTGCCGTGGAGTCACAGCTCACAGCAACCTCCAGCTCTTGGGCTTAGGTGATTCTCTTGCCTCAGCCTCCCAAGTAGCTAGGACTACAGGTGCCCACCACAACGCCTGGCTAATTTTTGATGCAGTTCAGCTGGGGCCGGGTTTGAACCTGCCACCCTCGGTACATGGGGACGGCGCCCTACTCGCTGAGCCACAGGTGCTGCCCAATGCCTGGCCATATTTTGGTTGCAGCCGTCGTTGTTGTTTGGCGGGCCTGGGGGCTGGATTCGAACCCACCAGCTCAGGTGTACGTGGCTGGCGCCCTAACCCGTTGAGCCACAGGCGCCGAGCCACCCTGCATCTTAATACTCAACATGAGATTTGCAGGGGACAAACATTCAAATCACAAAAGGTAGTTCCCTTTCCAGACCTGTGAGTATCAGCAACAGTGCCCCTGGACATGTGCCTGTCACTCCTGGCTGACAGACATGGAGCCCCCATCCCGCTCAGCTGCAGGGAGGTTGGCCTGGGGGTGGGAGTGTGCAGTACCCCACCCCCTCCTGGGGGTGAGAGTGAAGGCAGCCTCCACCATGCCAGGCAGGCCTGGGTATCTCTCCTCCCTCCATCCCAGCTACTACCTTGGGCCTCTGGTCTCCTGATCCAGAGTAGCTCAAGTTGCCTGGTGACACAGGTTGGCATCAGGGACTCCGGCTGGGTAAAGGGGCCTCCCTGGTGTTGTTGGGAGAGCCTCTATCATGCTGGTTCTGACCTGTGGTTGCCTCCTAAGTCTTTTTGGAGCACACCCATCTGAAGGTGTTTAATCCCTTTGTGGTGGGTTAAAATATGTCCTCAAATTCTTCAATGTTCCCTTTAAAAGACAGAGACTCATTCTATTCCATTGAGTTTGGGCCAGACTTAGACACTTTCTTCTAACAAACAGAATAAGGCAGAAGTGATGGCATGTGACTTCTGAGACTAGGTCACGAAAAGTATTGCAGGTTTCTCCCAGCTCTGGGGGAAGCAGCTGCCCGGTCATGGAAACACTCCAGCAACCCCTTGGGGAAGCCCATGTTGTGAGGAACTGGGGCCTCCTGCCCGCAGCCATGGCCGTGAGCCACCTGAGCAGTGGATCCTCCAGCCCTCGTCAGGCCTTCAGATGCCTGTGCTCTGGCCAACTTCTTAGCTGTAACTACACACAAAGACTGGAGCCCGAATCATCCAGCCAATGTTCTCTCACAACCTTATCATCCACACAAACTGTGAGATAATAAATATTCCTTTGTTTAAGCCAGTAATTGGGGACAATTTGTTACACAGCAATACATAGCTGATGCAGGCCCCCTAGACTTGCTTTCCTTGCTCAGTTTTTGACACTTTGCAGGAAGAATTTTTAACTCACTTTTCCATTTTCTGCTAGGGGAAGAAACCACTGCCCACAGTCGCTCTTGGGTCCAATCACCATTCATCTTCTTTATAAAGACCTCTCACCTGGGAGGCTGGGAGAAGGGCCAAGTGTTACCACCTTCCCCTCTGATGGGTGTCATCCTTCTCCTCTCTGGGCCTATGAAGCAGGGACAATTCTTTGTCTCAACCACTATGCCAACTGCAGCCTCAGCCCCATGGAGCATGCATTACCTGAAGACCTTCAACTGTGTTCACCCCAAACCCTTCTTCTCAGCTGGAAGAAAGGGGCCTCAGCTGTTAAAGTCTCCACAAAGCTTCTGAAGCTCCTTGGACTGCGGGATTGCATGCTGAACCCAGTGGATCTCAGCAGGCAGGGGTGTACCTGGCAAAGCGGAAGTCCAGTGGGAAGCGAGATCCAGGATAGGAGTCAGGTTTTAGTTCTGCTGCTCATTGGGTCCTGTAGAAATTGCACAATTTCTTTTACCTTTAGGGGACTCTGTTATCGCATCTGTAAAATGTGGCTGGCAGTATTTTTCCTGTGTATTTACAAGATTGCTGTAAGGGCTTGGTGCCTGTAGCTCAGTAGTTAGGGTGCCGACCACATACACGTGGGCTGGTGGGTTCGAACCCAGCCGGGGCCTGCTAAACAACAATGACAACAACAACAACAAAAATAGCCGGGCGTTGTGGCAGGCACCTATAGTCCCAGCTACTCGGGAGGCTGAGGCAAGAGAATCGCTTAAGCCCAAGAGTTTGAGGTTGTTGTGAGCTGTGATGCCATAGCACTCTACTGAGGGTGACATGGTGAGACTCTGTCTCAAAAAAAAAAAAAGGTTACTGTAAGGACTGGATGGGAAAATAAACGTAAAAGTGTTTCATAAACTATGAAATATTTGACAAATGAGAGGAATAAAAGCAAACCATTACAGAATTTAAGGTTTATTCATATTACGTGGTATGAGCTGCCATTGTTTTGAATATTTACTATGTACCAAGGCTTTACATCCATTTCCTTATTTCATCCTGACAGGTATTATTATCATCTCCCTCTCCCATGCTAGGATTAGGAACCAAGGCTCAGTGAGGTGGACTGCCTTGCATGACGTCTATGCTTTCGCCTCTGTTCACATCATCAGCATCTCTAATCTGGGCTCCGCGAAGAATCTGGAGAAATGGTGAGATCCATGAATGGCCCTGGCTGTGGCCCCTGAGCCCCTCACTGTCTCATCCATCTGTGCAGCAGCCTTGAAGATTGACTGCTTCCTTGAAGGCAGGACCCAGCCACACAGCTTTATCTTAGGTAGATACTAAGGGGGTGAAACTGATTCAGACCTTCTCAGGAAAAATAAACCAAGCCCCTCGGGAAGAAGTGGTTATGTAACTACGGTGGTGCTCGGGTCAGGGAGAAGTTAAAAGCATAATTTGGTACAGATAAGTTCTGGGTGATGGTCTCTGGAGGGATGTCTGTGTCCATTAGCACTTGTGGCTTTGCAAGGCCTTCAGGCCATTTCCCCATTAGGCTAAGAGCCTGCCTCTCCCCTTCAGGTTTCTTGTTTAGGGACTGGGGAATTGCTTCAATGGGTCAGACCACATGGGGAGAAGTTGGGGGCCTCAGCCAGCCTCTCGGAGAAGGAGCAAGTCCCACCATAAATGAACCCTCCCTTGTTACAGTCTGCTCCTGTGTGCCCCCAACCCACATTGTGCAAAGAAGGATTTCTGAGAATTTGTCCTGGGCATGCTTTGCTTAAGTCTCAGGTGTTCTTGCCTCTGGGCCTCATCTCAGTGCTTTGGGATGGTCAGGGCGTCCATGTCCCCTGATGCGGGTCGTCCTGCTCCTAGGCATTTTGCATCGTCCTTCTGGGAAGATGCCCTCCTCTCCCTCGGCAGTTCTCTCTTGGTCTCAGGCTGTATACAGCCTCTAGGGAGGAGCGACAGGGACAGCTGCTATTGGGGAGCTTGGGAACATGAGGGCCTTTTTAACAATGACAGAAGCAGAAATGGGGTGGGGAGAAGGTCAGCAACATGCTTTCTCTCTGAGCCTGAGAAATCTCTCTGGTTATTGCTCATGGACCCAGGCAAGTGTTTTGCCGTGGCCCTGGGACTCCTTAATTGCCTCCCCTGCTTGCTGGGGGCTGGAGTATTTGTCCCCCACACAAAAGAAAGGTTGAGAATCTGCCAAATTGCGTTTTCCTCTCCCATACCACTTGTCTGTGAAGGTGTCATTCTCTTTCCTTTCCTGCCTTCTCTGCTTCCCTCCCCTCCTCAGTCATAGGATCTGGGTGGAATCGCTATCCAGCCTGGGAGCCTGGTCTTCTTGGCAAGCTGGGCACTCTCAGATTCCTCAGCAGGGCCTGGGAACTCCACCCTAGACCTGCGGGCCCTGGGGCTCAGCCTCCTGCATTTAGTTTCCTAAATTATCTATTGAGCATCTTCTCCAAGCCCAGTGCTGTGCTAGGTACTCAGCAGATACAGGGCGTGATTCCTGCACTCACAGGACCTAGAGCTGGGTGGGAGAGAGGACTGTTAGACAGGAAATCACACAGGCCACTAGGTAATTAACACTGCCATGTGCGGGGGGAAAAGTACAGGGAGTTTTGGAGATGGGATGAGAGTGGGGGATGATTGGATGCCACCGCTGAGGAATGAATGTTAAGACTCCAAGAACAAAAGCAGTCCAAGAAGAAGAGCCGGCACACGTAAAGGTCCTGGGGTCAAGAAAGCACGGTCCTTGAAAGAAGCAGCAATGAAGAATGTGGCCAGCATGTAGGAAGCAAGGGACAGGGAGGGAAGATGGGGTTGAAGGGAAGGGAAGGTCTGGGGCATACAGGAGCTCTAGATTTGTCTCAATGGCAGTTCTGTTTCTTATAACGTTATATTATACAGAACTTACCATATTTAGTACTTCTTTTTTTTTTTTTTTGAGGCAGAGCCTCAAGGTGTCACCCTGGATAGAGTGCTGTGGCAGCACAGCTCACAGCAATCTCCAATTCCTGGGCTCAAGCGAGTCTCTTGCCTCCGCCTCCCAAGTAGCTGGGACTACAGGCGCCTGCCACAACGCCCAGCCATTTTTTCATTGCAACCGTCATTGTTGTTTGGCAGGCCCAGGCTGGATTCAAACCCGCCAGCTCAGGTGTACGTGGCTGGCGCCTTAGCCTGTTGAGCCACAGGCGCCAAGCCAACAAAGTACTATTTTTTCAAGTTCTTTAAAGTATGACAATGGTGCTTTAATAGGGATTGCATTAAATCTGTAGGTTGCTCTGGGTAGTTATGGACATTTTAACAATGTTGATTCTTCCCAGCCATGAGCATGGTATGTTTTTCCATTTGTTAACATCTTCAGCTATTTCTTTGCTCAGAGTTTCATAGTTCTTTTTATAGAGATCTTTCATGTCCTTTGTTAGGTAAATGCTCAGATATTTCATCTTCTTTGGCACTATTATAAAAGGAATAGAGTCCTTAACTCTATTTTCAGCTTGACTATTGTTGGTATATATAAAAGCTACTGACTTGTAAGTATTGATTTTGTATCCTGAGACACTGCTGTATTCCTTGATCACTTCTAAGAGTTTTCTGAAGTTGAGTCCCTGGGATTTTCCAGGTATAGGATCATATCATCAGCGAAGAGTGAGAGTTTGATCTCCTCTGACCCTTTTTGGATACCTTTGATCACCTTCTCTTGCCTAATTGCGATGGCTAAGACTTCCATTACTATGATGAATAGTAGTGGAGACAGTGGACATCTTTGCCTCATCCCTGATGGAAGTGGAAATGTTTTCAATTTTACACCATTCAATATGATAATTGGCTGTGGGTTTGCTGTAGATGGCCTCTATCAGTTTAAGAAATGCCCCTTCTATGCCTATTTTCTTAAGTGTTCTGATCATGAAAGGATGCTGGATATTATCAAAGGCTTTTTCTGCATCAATTGAGAAAATCATATGGTCTTTTTTTTTTATTTTATTGATGTGCTATATTTATAGATTTGTGTATCTTGAACCCTGTAACCCTGGAATAAAACCAACTTGATCATGGTGTATAATTTTTTTTTGAGACAGAGCCTCAAGCTGTCGCCCTGGGTAGAGTGCCGTGGCATCACAGCTCACAGCAACCTCCAATTCCTGGGCTCAAGCGAGTCTCTTGCCTCTGCCTCCCAAGTAGCTGGGACTAGAGGCGCCCGCCA
>CAUYRH010015247.1:0-11716 GCA_963574655.1 Perodicticus potto | reverse complement strand
GTGCATCTTAGTAGGGTACTGGTGAAACTTATTAAATGTAGAGTATCAATGTCTTTATATAGTGATTAAGAAAATGCTATGAAGGCTATCTCTCACAGTACGATCAAAATGTTTCTGATTGTATATGAAGCACATTCTGCCCTGTGATTGCACCAATGTACACAATTATGATTTAATAAAATTATTAAAAAATAAAAAAAAATGCAAACCTTTGACAAGAATCATGAAACATACTTACATAGCTCCTGTTGGAAATTAATGTCATTATATTTATTGCTAATAATTTTACAAAGAACTGTACTTAAAATGGACTTAACCAACTTTGAAAACTTTTCTCATTAAAGCTAAGTTCTCTTCCAAAAAAAAAAAAAGAGGGGAAGGACCTCTACAGAGAGAATTATGAAACCCTAAGAAAAGAAATAGCAGAAGACATTAACAAATGGAAGAACATACCATGCTCTTGGCTGGGAAGAATGAACATCATTAAAATATGTATATTGCCTAAAGCAATCTATAGATCCAATGCAATTCCCATTAAAATACCTGGAAAAAATTGTTCTTTGTTTCATATGGAACCAGAAAAATACCTGTATAGCCAAGGCAATTTTGATTAATAAAAACAAAACCAGAGGCATCACTCTACCAGACTTTAGTCTATATTATAAGTCAATAGTTATCAAAACAGCATGGTATTGACACAAAATAAAGATATAGACATATAAACCCTAATGGAAAACAAAGAGATGAAATCAGTCTCCAGTTGACATCTGATCTTTGATAAATAAAATAAAATCATACGCTGGGGAAAAGATTCTCTATTCAATAAATGGTGCTGGGAGAATTGGATAACCACATGTAAAAGACTGAAATTAGACCTACGCCTCCCACCACTTACAAAAATCGATTCAAGATGGATAAAATATTTAAATCTAAGACAAGAAATAATAAAAATTCTAGAAGAAAGTGTGGGTAAAACTCTTGAGGATTTTGGCCTAGGGAAAGATTTTATGAAGAAGACTTCAGTGACAGTTGCAGCAACAACAAAAATAAACAAATGGTACTTAATTAAACTGAAAAGCTTCTGCACAGTTAAAGGCACAACAGTTAAAGCAAATAGATAATCTTCAGAATGGGAAAAACTATTTCCATGTTACATATCTCACAAAGGCTTGATAACTAATATCTATAGAGAACTCAAATTAATCAACAAAAAAAGAGCAAACAATCCTATATATCACTGGGCAAGAGACATGAACAGAACTTTCTCTGAGGAAGACAGATGAATGACTAACAAACATACAAAAAAATGTTCCCAAAGTTGCAGATATTGGCATGGATGTGGAGAGAGGGGATCCCTTTTATCTGCTAGTGGGACTGCAAACTCTTTGGAAAGAAGTACGGGCAACCCTCAAAGAACTCAAATTAGACTTCCCATTTCACCTTGCAATTCCACTATTAGGCATCTACCTACAAGGAAAAAAAATCATTTTATTATAAGGACATTTGCACCAGATTGTTTAAGGCAACTCAATTTATAATTGCCAAGATGTGGAAACAACCTAAATTCCCATCAACTCAAGAATGGATTAACAAACTGTGGTATATTTTTTTTTATGGAATTCAGCCATAAAACAAAATGGTAGCATTACATCTTTTATATTAACTTGGATGGAGTTGAAATATATTCTTCTTAGCAAAGTATCATAAGAATGGAAAAGCAAATATACAATATACTCAAAACTAACATGAAGTCAATAGATGATCTAATACACACCCACATAGAAGTAAAACTCAATTCAATTCAAGTTGGGGGAAGGAGGGAGAGGTAAGGAAGGGGAATTGGTGTGCTCTCAATGGGCACAATGTAGGGGTATACGGCTCATCTTTTTGGTATGGGACACAACTATAAGATGGACTCTACCTAACAAATTCAAATATTGTGACAGGGTGATTGGTACCCTCACGTTAACCTGAAAAAAAAAAGAAGAAGGAACATACCTCAAAATAATAAAGGGCATTTATGACAAAACCATAGCTAACATCATACTGAATGGAGAAAAACTAAAGGCTAAAGACCTTTCATTTAAACACAGGAACAAGACAAGGATGCCTCTTTTCATCACTATTTTTCAACATAATACTAGAAGTCCTGGCAGAGTAATTAAACAACAAAAGGAAATAAGAGGCATTTAAAATGGAAAGGAAGATGTCAAACTGTCCTTGTTCACAGATGACATGATCTTTACCTAGAAAAAAGTAAAAATTCCCCCTAAGAAACTGTTAAAACTGATAAAAGAATTTAGTAAAGTTGCAGGATACAAAATTAATATACAAAAATCAGTAGCATTTATATATGCCAGTAGTTAACAATCTGAAAAATAAATCAAGAACATACTCCCATTTATAATAGCTAATAAAAAAAACATGAAATACCCAAGAATCAATATAACCAAAGGAGTGAAAGATCCATACAAGGAAAACTGTAAAAAAAAAAAAAAAAAATTATGAAATAAATAGAAGAGGACACACAAAAAACTGAAAGATATTACATGGTCATGATTGAAAAAATGAATATTGTCAAGATGACAATATTACCCAAAGCAATTTGTAGATTCAATGCAATCCTGTCAAAATACCAAAACATTCTTCACAGAAATAGAAAGAAAATCCTAAAATTTATATGGAGCCACAAAAAGACCCTGAATAACCAAAGCAATCCTGAACAGAAAGAACAAAGATGAAGGTATCATGATACCTGACTTAAAAATTTATGACAAAGCTATAGTAACCAAAACAGCAGGGTACTGACAAAAACAGAAATGTGGACCAATGAAACTGAACAGAAAACCCAGATATAAATGCATAGATTTACAACCAACTCATCTTCAACAAAGTGCCAAGAGTTTAGAATGGGGAAAGGACAATCTTTCCAATAAATAGTACAGGGAAAACTAAATAATATATGCAGAAGAATGGAACTAGACCCTTACTTCTCACCATACACAATAATTAAATCAAAATTAATTAAAAACTGGAATGTAAAACCTGAAACTACGAGAAGAAAACATTGAAGAAATACTAGGACATTGGTCTGGGAAATGATTTCTTATGTAGGACCTCAAAAGCACAGGCAACCAAAGCAAAAAGGGGTAATTGGGATTAATCAAGCTAAAAACCTTCCACACAGCAAATGAAACAATTAACAAAGTGAATAGACAACCCATAGACTGGGAGAAAATATTTACAGTCTACCCATCCTACAAGAAATTAATATGAACATATAAGCAGCTCAAACAGTTCAACAGCCAAAACAATAAATAATCCAATTAAAATATGGGTGAAAGATCCAAACAGACAGTTCTCAAAAGATGACAAAGAAATAGCCAACAGATATATTAAAAATGCTTGCTATCACTGCAATCATCAGAGAAATTCAAATCAAAACTACAATGGCAATATCTTCTCAACCCAGTTAAAATGGTTTGTATCAAAAAGACAGGAGTAACAGATACTGGCAAGAATATGGAGAGAGTGGATCCCTATTATACTGTTGGTGGGAATTTAAATTAGAACAGCCACTATGGAAAACAGTATGAACTTTTCTCAGAAAACTAATAACTTCTATATAATCCAGCAATTCCACTACTGGATATATATCCAAAAGAAAAGAAATCACTATGTCAGAGAGATTACCTGCACTCCCATGTTTATCACAGTACTATTCACAACAGTGGAAATATGGAATCAACCTAAGTGCCCATCAACAGATGACAGGATAAAGAAAATGTGGTCGATATACACAATGAACCATTATTCAGCCATAAAAAAGAATGAATGAAATCCTGTCATTTGCAGCAACATGGATAGAACTGGAGGCCATTGTGTTAAGTGAATTAAGCCAAGCACAGAAAGACAAATATCACATGTTCTGATATGCAGGAGCTAAAAAAAAAAAGTGGATCTAGATTGGTGGTTACCAGAGGCCAGGGAAAGGGACCTAGGAGAGCAGGGGTGAGGAGAGGCAGAGGAGAATGGAGAAAAAGAATGTCAATGTACTTATTATCCCTACACTTAAAAATGGTAAAGGTGGTAAATTATATATTTTACCCCAATAAAATATGTATTAAAAAAGAAAAATACTTTCTTGACAAAAAGTTGGCTACTGTTGGTGCTTTCAATGTTGTAGTTCTGAGCATGAAGTCAAAGCATCCTCGGTGATGAATCACGGAGGTCAAAACATCTGCCATGTGAAATAGTTGGTTCAAAATGACAGCATCAATAAAAGGACAAAAGTTTCTGTACCAGCACCTGGCAAGTGATGGAGGCATCACTTGCAGACAATGCCCTGACAAGGGAGTCAGACAGAGATAATCACTAGCTGATAAGCTCACTTGAACAGCCAGGCAACAAGCCCAGATTACACTTCTCTGGGCATGTCTTAACCCCACAAGTTCAACAAGGAAGTGAAACACCAGGTAGTAAATGTTATGGGTGTCAAGTGAAGAATTTCTGAAGCTACAGGAGGGTTCCTGGAGAGTTTCCTTCACCTGAGCAAAAAGCATTCTCTTTCCTCTTTGCCTTCTATTTCTGGTGGGTCCCAGAAATTACTCATCCCAGGTCATCTCCAGTGCTAGGCACTATCTCATCCACCAGAACTCAGGGCCTCATGCCCACTCACTCTTTCAATCTCCTCTTCTTTGACAGAGCTGAGACCAGGGGTGTGCTACAGTACACTCGCTCATATCTGCTTCTGAGAGCTGGTTGTTAAATTTTGGGGAATTTTGAGAGGGAGTTCTTATACATGACTATTATTAAAAGTTAAATTATACAAAAGAATATACATTTATAATTAAATGTATCACATTACAAAGAGATGATAAATATTCAAAACTCATCTCCTAATCAGTTTGACAGACGTTGCTATTATCTGTGCCCTTGCGATTATTTGCAACTATGGCATTTTTACAGTAGAATCTCTGTAGAGTGCGGTGTTCTCTAATCTCTCTTTCAGCCCCATATCCAGTGATGCCTCCATAAGCATCTTGTTGACAAATGAGTGCTTTTCCAAAATCTTTGTTATTTCACTTTCATCTTTCTTCATAACAAAAATATCAACCAATATTCATTTCTAACCTATACTTGTTGTCTAAATGCAACCATAGTTGGTTCTAGACTCAACAATTCCCCATAAATCAATGAAACATTGTCTAAGAATCAATTGCCAGTATAGAATTTGTAATAGAGAATGATGATATTTTATTTTTGTTTTTGATTGTATGCTATACATCTTTCATGAAAGTCAAATTTATAATAAACTTGAGCACGTGTATACATGCACACATTTTGTTTTCAGAAACCAAGTTGTTAAACAATTACCTCTCACTATCTTCAGAAGCTTCTCCATCTCTTCCAACATGATCACTGGGACCTCCCACTTCCACCAGGTTTTACTAGGTCAAGTGAGGTCATGGTGGGCCCAGGGAAGTACCTGGAAGCTTCAGCTGAGAGCAGAGGAAGGCCAGTGTTTATAGTGAAGGCTGGCTCCAGAATAGCTTTTGTCTGTGCAGGGCCTTTATTTATTTATACACTAGCCTAAGGCCTTTGACCCCAGTTTGAAGTCAAAGGACAGGAAGAACGGTCCCTTGATTTCATAGGGATTGGCCTCTTAGTTGCCTGGGGAAGAATTTCAGGACACTGTGAAGGTCTGGCCCAGGACATCCCAGGGTCCTAGAAAGATAGCTTGTGCTGGAACTGGAAAGACCACCTACTTCTCCCTGGAAGCTGCCTGTTCTGTGAGTATGCTAAAAGCCCACACTCACATGCTTAAATCTCTATTTCAGGTGATACTGGTGTCCTCTAGGGAGAATATTTATTTATTTCATTATTTGGTCCATCTATATTTAAACCCTAAATAATGTGTACAGTCCAGCCATTCATTCATTCATTTATCCAATAAATAAATATGGAGCAACTTCCATAGGTCAGGCACTGTTCTAGCTATGGGTGCAATGGTGACCCAGGTGGACTAACTCTGACCTCATGGCACATAACTACTACCT
Source organism: Perodicticus potto (assembly GCA_963574655.1). NCBI lineage: Eukaryota > Metazoa > Chordata > Mammalia > Primates > Lorisidae > Perodicticus > Perodicticus potto. The sequence goes on along the minus strand of CAUYRH010015247.1, from coordinate 5,657 downwards.
TGACCTCATGGCACATAAGGTCAAGTGGACAATATGTACATTAAACTGTTTTCACATCCAGTTGGATGTTTGCTCTATATGTTGCAAGCTGAATCCATTATCTTCTTCACCCAAACAAGTACTCTTTTGAAATGTCTGTCAATATAATTGTAGTATCAATAGCAACCAACACTTACATAACCTGTGCCAGGAACTTTACATATATTAACTCATTTGATCTACATGACAATCTCAAGAGATTAGTACTAGTATCACTTCTATTTTTATCAGTGATGAATGTGAAGCACCAAGAGCTTATCAATGTGCCTGAGGTCACACGTTTGATAAGTAATGGAGTGGTTCAATGGTACCACCATTCATCCTAGACAGGATGTGCAAGTGAGCAAGATCTATCTAGCTGAAGTTGTATGAATGGAGTATTAAGTCCAGATTAAGTTTTATACAATACTTGCAATACAGACAAAGTTTGGATTGGTATCCTGACTCTGTCACCTTCCACTTATGGGACTTTGGATAAAAGTAAATCTCTTATCTATCCTCTCTGAACTTGTTTCTTCACATGTGCTATATGAACAATTATACAATGCCATTACTTTTGGGAGATAGGAAAAGAAGTTAAGAGGAGTCAATGACATAAAAAGAATACAACATTTAGCACAATGTCTGGGTTATAAGTGTTCAAATCTAAGCTATGAAGGTAAGAATGATGGAAAAATTCATCAGAATTAGCACAAATTCAGTAAAAGATTTTGGTCTACCCCAGGGACCATAGGCATCATGAAGTCAGGGACTGTCATAACCTTGCTCACCAGAGTGTGAGCCCAGCATCCAGTCTCCTCCAAGAAGACTGACAGTCAAGGACAGGGACAAGGTCTTTATCTGACATCCCATCACACCCTCAACTTATTATTCCACTAGGAAGGATACTTGGGATTCTGAAACAATACTATAATTGCTTAGGCACTAAGGTACCGTAACCATGTCACCTATCTCTTTGTACCCTTTATGGTACATGACCTTTCCGGTCAGCCCCCCTTTTAAAACAAAGGGAAACTCTCAAACATTCACAAGGTAAATATTTCTTTTCGAGATCTGATGTCCTGCAAGAGAAAATGTGTAACCAAAATTTGATTTTTATTAAAACCACTGATTTTCAGGTTAGAGAAAACTGGTTTGGAATCTTTATCCATGTCTTATCTACTATGAGGCTTGATTCCTTCATCTGAAAAGAGAAGACAAGGACACTTCTTTGTGGGGTCACTTGGAGGATAGAATCCTATGCTGCAAGTGAATTACTTAGCACAGTGCCTGGCACAGATTCAGTAAAAGATCATGATTATCTGTAGTCATAACTATTACCTGTTTAAAACTACTAGTCATAACTGCTACTTGTTTGAAAATTAGGAAAAGACATACCACATCTATAGAAACTCACTCTAAACAAATTACAATTTTGCTTATTGTTTTCAAAAACTTTTACTGAGTACCTACTATGTGTGTGAGCAGCCCTATCACCTGATTTCTCAATTACTTGAACAATAAACAGTTACATTATGGTTTTAATACTTTCTCTCTCCCATAAGTGATAACAAAGGGTCAAAACCAGAATTCAAAGTTTCATTCATTCATTTCTTTATTCACTCATTCAACAAATCTTTATTGAAAATCTGTTGTGTCTCAGACACTGGGCTGGGCTCTGGAAATTTAGAGGTGAGTGACCCAGACAAGGTTTCAGCTCTCATGGGGCATCCAATCTAGGTGGAGCACAGAGATCATTTATTTTACAAAAAGAACATTAAGCCACACAAAGTATCATTTTTAACTATGATAAATTCTAGATAAGAAAAGTATAAGAATCATCTAGACACAGTAGCTCATGCCTGTAATGCTAGCACTTTAACAGACAAGGAGAACTATTTGAGACCGGGAGTTTAAGACCAACAACATAGAGAGATCCCACCTTTACAAAAAAATTAAAAATTAGGGCCAGGCAAGGTGGCTCATGCCTATAATCCTAGCAGTCTGGGAAGCCAAGGAAAGTGGACACCTTGAGCTCACAGGTTTGAGACAAGCCTGATCAAAAAGTGAGACCCTTTCTCTACTAAAAATAGAAAAACTGAGGCAAGAGGATCACTTGAGCCCCAGAGTTGGAGGTTTCTATGAGCCATGATGCCATAGCACTCTACCCAATGTCACAGCTTGAGACTCTGCCTCTAAAAATAAATAAATAAATAAAAATTAGCTAGGCATGGTGGCCTATTCCTATAGTCCCAACTACTCAGAAGGCTGAGGCAGGGGGATCCTTGGGCCCAGCTTAAGGTTGCAGGGAGCTATGAGGGCTACACTCTAGCCCTAGAAACACAGCAGACCTTATTGCAAAAAAAAAAATCATAAGGATCAATGATCACACACAAAAGAGAGATTTAAAAGTGAGGACATGAGGAAAAAGGAAAAGAGACAAACAAACAATATGTGTATAACTTGGAAAGAAAGAAAAGAATGCCATAGGACTTGAAAGAGGGTCAGAATATCAGTTTATATGATCCACTAGGACTTTAAGACAACCAAAATGTCAATCTTCCAAGTCATCTGTCTGTCTGGCTAGGTTTTCTTCCACCCACTAGAGTCCCAAAGCTCCATGTTCTAGGGCAGACAAAAGTATGTTTTGTTTTGTGTTATGAATAAGTAGCTGTTTGGTCACCAGGATTATCATCCAGCTGTTATTGCAGCCTGGTCTGTGGCAGCTCCCCTGAGGAGGAAAGCAGATGTATTATTTCTGCTGCTGTCTGGTGCAATATTCAGAGAATCCAGGGACATTCCTATGAACATCTCTATGAAACACATGTATCCCCAGACGAACAAACATCAATAGTTCTCAATTTCCAAGAAAGTTCAACAAGCAAAAAGTCACCTCACACATAATATTTGGACCATGCAAGAAAGGTGCAGTAGTTGAAAGTCACCCACATCATATTTAAATGTAGTACCCTAGATCTAAAAGGTTAAAACAAAGGCCAGAAGAGATTACCTATTTTCAAAATACTTTTTACAAATAATGGTAAAATTTCCCACCCCAAATAAAAATACAGTAAACTGGGAGGTTAAGAGAATAGATAATTAAGCATTCCTGCATACTATGAGTGAGTAAAAAATGTGAGTCTACTGTTATTTAAGCATAAGAAATGAAGAATCTCCACAGACTATTTGTTTCACAACATACATTTGGAGGAGGAAAATGTCCCTAAGAGCTTTCCCATGATGTCAATAATAGGATTTTCTATGATGGCGGTGACCTCCTTCCATCTGCTGCCACCCAAGCTATAGGTACCAGGATGAGTGAAGCTGACAAAACTTCCTCTGGCTGCCTTCCTTGCCCAGGTGTCCATCGTCTTTTGTTCTTGGCTCTGGGGTCTCTTGCAAGTTTCTTTCATTCATTTCACGCCCCATCTGGAACCTTCTACAAAATTCAATTTATAGATCTTATCATTTGTTTTGACCTATTGCCATTATGCTATTTTTCCATTTGGGAAATATGTTTTTTTCATTTTTTCTATGGTAAGTTACCTGACTGTGGTCAACTATAACCCAGGTACTTTTTTCAAAACCTCCTGGAAATTCAGGTCTCACCAGTCCTCTTCTGGAATAATCAATTTTTGACCTACTAAACTCTTTGTGTTGATTTAACACAATGTTAGTGTTAGTAACTCTCTCAGAGATGCATCATCTGACATGGATACACGAAATAATACAATGGTTTAGTGTTCTAGTTCCAGCATCAGAAAGACATGGGTTCAAATCTCACCTCTACCACTTAGTAAGTGTGAACTTGAACAAGTCGTTTGCATTCTCTAAACTTCAATGAAGGTAAAAATAATAGTATCTACCTCAAAATATAGTTGGATTACATGAGAGTCATCACAAAGGTTTTATAGAAGACCTAATGCATACCACATATTTATTCTCAACTATTATTTTTATTTTGGGATGTTCATGTTCCTTGGTCTCAAAAAGTTGTCTTTCAAATGATATATAAAAAAGAACAGGGGCTGGGCACAGTGGTTCACACCTGCAATCCTAACACTTTGGAAGGTAAGAGGATTGTAGGAATTCATGACCAGACTAAGAAAGAGAAAACCCCCACCTCTAAAAAAAAAATAGAAAAAAAATAGCCAGGTGTGGTGGGTGCCTGTAGTCCCAGCTACTCATGAGGCTGAGGCAGGAGGATCACTTCAGCCCAACAGTGTGAAGTTGAGTGAGCTATGACAATACCACTGTACTCTAGCCAGGGTGATGCAACAAGACTTTATTTCAAAAAAAAAAAAGTTGTATGATTTCCTTCAGCTCCATAGTAGTTGGAGATTTTAATACTCCTTTAGCAGTGTTGGACAGATACTCCAAAAAGAAGCTAAGTAGGATAATGTCAAAGTGCCCATGGCTCAGCACCTGTAGCTCAAGTGGCTAAGGCACCAGCCACATACACCAGAGCTGGAGGGTTCGAATCCAGCCTGGGCCCGCCAAACAACAATGACAACTATGACCAAAAAATAGCCAGGCGTTGTGGCGGGCACCTGTGGTCTCAGCTACTTGGGAGGCCAAGGCATGTTACAGACAGAAACCCATGGAGACCGGGTTTTTTATAACCAGAATCAAAAGGATATCCTCCTAGCATGGTTTAGCCGTGACTCCCACCCTGACAAAGTTGCCAGGGAACAAATGGCCAAAGACAGTCTTCCAGAATCTAAAATCCAGAGTTGGTTTAAAAACTACAGAATGGGGCAGCACCTGTGGCTCAGTGAGTAGGGCGCCGGCCCCATATGCTGGAGGTGGCAGGTTCACACCCAGCCCCGGCCAAAAAAAAAAAAAAACTACAGAATGAAACAACAGAGACAATTAAAGTCAGAACGTTCCTTAGGAAAAGATGAAACCCAGAAGCACGACGAGCTTCAGTGTTGGTGTCAGGAATGCATACCCAAAAAAGCCATATCAGACCTGGAAGCCATCACAAGAAATCAGGGAAGCAAACTGGTTCAAGCCTTTGAGAGAAACCCATTCCCTGATATTGCTACCAGGAAGAAACTGGCTATACAAATACGCCTTCGGGAATCAAAAATTCAGATGTGGTTTTGGAACCGTAGATCTGTGTGCCATAAGCAGAGCAAAAGGGAGCCCTTGCCTCTCTCGACCGATGCCCCAAACAGTACACCAGATCAGACTGTTCAGCACCAAATCGACCTGTCCTCTCTCCTAGACAGAACTCATCTGGGTCCGAACGTTGACTTGTCTTACGTGGTACAGTGGTGGGATGAGATCTGCCAGGCTCTGATTGCAGAATGGGACCCTCTCAAAGGAGCACACTGAAGTGAACTTGTGGCAGCAGGCAGAGCTGATGAGCCATTTCATCCACTCATCCAGCCCCATCAGCAACGTGGAAACCTCAAACCTTTAGACCAACTCCTATCATCCAGAGCTTTTCAGTAAAAGGCACAAACCTTTTCTGAATACTGACCTGCAGGAAGTGGAATCTCCAGGGCCCCACACACCCCTAAGTGAGGGAAGTTTTCAGCTATGCTCCAATGCTACAAGGCTCAGCAGAAGCTGAGCTCCAAGAGGAGGAAAGTGTCATTCTCAGGACCCTGGTCCAGACCTCCTTCCTTTTG
>CAUYRH010015245.1:0-10532 GCA_963574655.1 Perodicticus potto | reverse complement strand
CTTCATAGTAGGGCTGAGTACATTGAATACTTTTTCTTCCATTCTTGAGATACTTTGCTAAGAAGAATATGTTTCAGCTCCATCCATGTAAACATGAAAGAGGTGAAGTCTCCATCTTTCTTTAAGGCTGCATAATATTCCATGGTGTACATGTACCACAATTTATCAATCCATTTGTGGATCTCTGAGCACTTGGGCTTCTTCCATGACTTAGCAATTATGAATTGGGCTTCAATAAACATTCTGGTACAGATATCTTTGGATATCTGTGGATTCTGGTTATTAAACCTTTGTCGGAGGCATAACCTGCAAATATCTTCTCCCATTCTGAGGGCTGTCTGCTTGCTATGCTTACTGTGTTCTTGGCTATGCAGAAGCTTTTTAGTTTGATCAGGTCCCAGCAGTGTATTTTTGATACTGCTTCAATTGCCTGGGGAGTCCTCCTCATAAAATATTCACCCAGGCCGATTCCTTCAAGAGTTTTCCCTGCACTTTCTTCCAATATTTTTATAGTTTCATGTCTTAAGTTTAAATCTTTAATCCAGTGAGAATCTATCTTAGTTAATCCTTGCACTTTTTCTAAGAGACAACAATGTGCAGCTGTTAAAAGTCTGGGTCTTTTTAAAAGCTGTTAAAAGATGGGCTGCCTGGGTTTGAATCCTGACTTTGTCACACACTGGCTATTTAATCTTGGGGCAACTCTTTACCACCCTTGCACCTCAGTTTCCTCATATGTAAACAGGGATGAGAAGACTTTCCTCAAATGTATAAGGAGAACCTTCTGTGTGCTAGGTGCTGAGGAAGTACAGGTGGATACACTATGTCCCACTCTGCAATGACCTCACAAGCTCGAGGGGAGGTGAGATCAGAATCCAGTGATTTAGAAGTGAATCTGAGGAGGGGAAATGGAGGGGTCCACGTTAGGGACAGGGTTGCAGGTGGCAGAGGGTGGAAGTATATGATGCTTGAATGATCAATCTGGGTCAGGTTGTAAGGGACCCAAAGGTCCTCTTAATTTATTCCTCTATCATCTCTCAACAATATGGAATTGTCAAAGAATTTTCAGAGGGGGAATAATACTGTCAGCTTTGTGCCTGAGAAAGATTCCTGCCAGGAAATGAAGAGAGATGACTCTGAGTTAGGGACCTAGAGCAAGAGGGTACTCAAGAATAGACACTGCACCTTGGGGCTCAGTTCCCCCAGGCAGGAGAGAGGTCACCTCACTTTTGGTGGGAAGACAGGGTACACTAGTTAGCAGTAAGTGGGTGTGACTTGGGTTTCTCTGTCCCTCAAATCCACTTGGTGGAACCCTTGAGCATTCAACCAGAGCACCTCGGGCGGGGAGCAGAGACAAGTGCTTGATGAAGTTGAGGCAGAAATGGGACTGTCAATGGGACTGAACTGTGTGCCTGTGTGCCCAGCCAGAGTTAGGAACACTGGGGATAACCATCTGTTCTGGGCATAATTAATGAATCCCGTGGAGAGGAAAGCAAGCAGAGGGGTTTTGAACCTATCTGGTAATCTTTACAGGTTTCTTTGATGGTTTTCTGGCTTCCAACGCTCACCCCCACTCCTTGACCTGCACTCTGAGCGGTGTCTGCATCCTCTGCTCCCAGCCCCTGACTCCAAACCTTCATAGCGTGGCATGCATTACCTTTTCATTAAAGGACTTTGGAGGGAGAAGTGGAGAAGCCATTTCTGGGGCCTGGATAAGGGAGTTTGGGAGGATGCAGGGACTTCTGGGTTCCCAGTGACAGAAGCAGCTCTGAGTCCTTTAATAACTATTTCTATTTACATTTGTGACATGTGAGCCCCTTTAAAGAATGGTGCCAAGAACTAGGACCCTTTTTGCCTTGGTTTGAAGGTGGTACTGTTAGAGAGCTCTACTCCTCAGTTTCAAAATCTGATACTTGAAGTGAAATTGGTTAATCAGTATATGTGAATTATAGCCTCTTGGACAAACATGAGTTGTTCGGGCCATGGTATGGCCATCATGCAAGTAAAAGCCTACTTTGTTGTTAAACCTGTTGGGAATGAGAAGTTGTCTTTTCTTTGTGATTGCCTGGCTGTGATGATGTAAAACCAAAACAACCAGAGACCACTGTGAAGGGAGATTTTGCTTGGGAATGAAATCAACAGAGAAAACAAAACTGCAAAGTAGAGGCAGTCAGCTTCTTATGTTTTTTGAGCACTTGGATCCCATCATGCCTGAAGCCATTATACTCTTGAACATCTTAGTTATGTTAAAAAACAATGCTTTGGACTATGGTTTGAATGTTTGTGGAAATTTTTGGAAATTCATATGTTGAAATCCTAAACCTCAAGGTGATGATATGAAGAGATGAAACCTTTTGGGAGGTGATTAGGTCATGAGGGTGGAGCCCTCATGGATGGGATTAGTGCCCTTATTAAAGAGATCCCAGAGAGCTGCCTTGTCTCTGCTACTGAGTGAGGACACAGTGAGAAAGTGCCATCTATGAAAAAGTGGGCTCTCATGGGATGCCAAATATGCCTACCCCTAGATCTTGCACTTTTCCAGCCTCTAGAAATGAGAGAAATTCCTTTTATTTTTCCAAGCTATCTAATCTAAGGTATTCTGCTATAGCAGCCCAAACATACTAAGACATCTTGTTTTTGCTTAAATAAGTTTAAGTGGAATTTCCTTGATTTTCACCCCCCAAAAATCTGGGGACATATAGGTAAGTACAATTAACTATGACTTGTGGAAGAGGAAATTGAGATTTATGGACATTTAATGACTTTGCTGAGGTCACAGACCTAGAAAAGGGAATCTGGAAATCACCTTAAACAGTCTGAATCTGGAGCCTGTACCCTACTTGCCACATGACAAAAGTAAGTTCAGTATCTTAGTCTATTTTGTGCTATTATAAAGGAATATCTGAGGCTGGGTAATTTATTTATTTATTTATTTTATTTTTAACTATAATATAATCCTTTATTACTGCAGGGTTGTGTTAACTCACATGTGGGAAATAAAGCTTCCCTTCACATCAGAGCTGTCATCCTTCAAAGCGAATTGGAGATTCAGACATTGCCAAGGCTGAGAGCTGGGAACAATGTGAACAGATAGCAGCACAGTGTCATTTTCTTACCCTGAAAGTTAGCTTTTTGTAATACCCATCTTTCCGCCCATCAACAGCTATTTAACGGGTATCTCTTAACAGCGTCACAGGCTCCCAAGGCATAGAGCTAGAATCCATACTAGGGTCCATGGAAGTGTTTTAATTTCCGTTAAAATTATAACATTCACTTTTTACTAACTGCAGAATACAAATGTCTGAACACAATAACCAAGAAAATGCCATGAAAGCCATGCTAACTAGTTCAATGAAAACACTTTAAACTGTACATAAAACCAGCACATTGTACCCCATGACTGCACCAATGCACACAGCTATGATTTAATAAAAAAAAAGAATTAAAAAAATTATAACATTCACTTTTAAATTGAAGAAAATTATTTGTCTTGATAGCAATACAGTGGCAAAATATAATTAATTTTTTTTTGTGCGAAGAAAGAAGCACATGACAATAAAAGGGCCTCAGGCTCTTGAAAATCATGATGGGACCTTTAATCTCATGTCTCAACTCTGACATGGGTAGAGGATGGGTAATTTATGAAGCAAAGAGGTTTATTTGGCTCTTGGTTCTGCAGGCTGTACAAGAAGCATGGTGCCAGCATCTGTGTCTGGTGAGGCTCCAGGAAGCTTCCACTCCTGCTGGAAGGCAAAGGGGAGCAGCAGGTCCAGAGGTTACAGGGTGAGAGAGGAACCCAGAGGGAGTGGGGAGGTGCCAGGCAACCAGCTCTACAGGAGCTAGTGGGGAAGGGGGAGAACTCACTCACCCCAAGGGAGGTTGTCTGATGTAGTTAGGAAATGTGTTCTAGAAAGGCCATTACCTGAGCTGAGAACTGTAGCCTGAGTGGCAGGTATGGAGGTGTGAAAAGAACATGTACATGTCGTGGAAGTGCAAAGTAGCATAGTAGGTGCTGGGAACCACACACTCGGTATCACTGAGGCCTCACCCGGTGTGACTCCAGCCTCCCATAAGAGTGCTTCAGTATCAGTGCACTCACCCCACCCATCTCATGTTCTGCCCTTCTATCAATCACCCTTACCCTCAGAATTCAGTACCACCCATGTCCTCCTGCTACTTGCCAGCTAGGTCAAGCAGAGCCCTCCTCTCCGTCATCTGCTTCAGATGGGATGTGTTGTAACAGAGCCTTAGCCTATGTAAGACCCACTGGCCGTGTCCTGAGAGTACACATGCTTTCTTTCATGCAGGAGGAATCTTCATCTCCTTTTCAATGTCAGGGCAGACACTAGCTCTTCATAGGGAGGACTGGCCCATTTCTGAAGGTTCAATGTTGGTCTTTTATTGATGTAATTCACAGTCTGTGCATGAGGGTCTCACCATTTTGTAATCATGACTGTTCTTGGCATAGCAGACATGGTAGGGTGGAATCATAGCCATGTATGAAGTTTGGCCACTCTGATGATTCATCCATGTGCCTGGTTCTCATTTTTCTGTGCCCTTTTCCCACAGGAGAGGAAAGTATCCTTACATGTTACCAGGGAAGTCCTCAGGCTTTCTCACTTTTCTTTTAATTGTTGTTTAATTACTTTTAGCTGTTCGTACTTTTCCCTAGTGCATCCGTCAAAACTTAGCAAAGGTACCCAATTCCACTGTTCTGGTAACTAATTCCCCACATATTTCTCAAAATGTGGTGTTCACACCAGCTAATATATATTTCTTCTTTCATTATCTCATCCAAGTTCACAATTAGTGAAAGTTTTAATGGTTGCACAGCTACTCTGCCAGAGGCTACATGTTACCTCCCAGCCATAATGGGGCCAATTGCCAGCTGGGTGAGTAGAGCTCCATTCCCACAGTAATATCTGCTTTCTAAGCGCCAAATGTCACATGTTGGATTTCCTGGCATGCAGACTCTGGGAGATTAGCATGTGGGATTTTTTTTTTATTAGAGGATGCGATTGGGTTCAAAGCTTGTGGAAGGGAAAGGAAGGGGGAAAAAGGGAAAGGATTGCCAGAGGGAGAATTTGAGCTGGGATGCAGCCCCAGTGACTGAAATGGCTTTTCTGAATTGTCCTGACTTGAGACCCTTGTGTGGACGATTCATTGATGTGGCTCACCCTGGGACATAGGTCAGCTCTTGGGTTGCTCCTTTAGCTAAAATGATCCCATTTTGGCTCTTTAAAGCAAAATTTACAATAATTAAAATTAAATAAAGTTAGAAATTCAGTCCCTAAATTGTGCTAGCCACATTTAAGTGCTCAATAGCTGTGTGTAGTTCATATTTACCTTACTGAACAGCACAGACTTAGGACGTCTGCATCACTGCAAAAGTTCTGTTAGATAAACACAGCTTATCAAAGGTGGGTCTCAGTATTAGCGAGAGAAGGACTCTTTCATGTGACCCCCAACACTTAGGCTTCTTTCTTCCTGGATCCCCCATGAAAGCCTAGGGTGCTAAGGAAACTTATCCTTGTTAGCCCTGAACTCCAGTTTCTGTTCGCCCAGCTTCATGAGCCTGTTGGGGGCTCTGCAAATTGTGTCAGTCTCTCAGACCCCAAGTTCAAATCAGCAAATGAAATGAAGAAGAAAATGGCATATAATGTTGGGATCACATTCCTGTGCTTTCCTCCTTAGAATCCATGCTCTCACTGACTGAGTAGTTTCCCAATGATTTTCGTTATTTTAAAAAATGTTTTTTTTTCTTTTTTTTCCTGATTTTTGCTTTTGATTTGCTTTATTCTTGGAAGGAATGTTGACTGGCAATAAAATAGCCTGCCACTGCCCAGATTTGCTATCTATTGCTGACTTTAAAAATTTATATCCCAATTTGGCTGCCATGGTTGCTATAACAGAATACCATATATTGAGTAGCTCAGAAACAACAGAAATTTATGGCTCATAGCTCTGGAACCTGGGAAGTCCAAAATCAAGGTGTGGTGATTTGGCGCCTGGAGGGGGCCTGTTCTTTAGGCACACAGCTTTCTTGCTGTGACCCCACATGGTGGAAGGGGTAAGCCAGCTCCCTAGAGTCTCTTTTATAAGGACACTGATCCCCTTCATGAAGGCTCTGCCCCTATAAGGTAATCACTTCCCAAAGACTGCCTTTCCTAATACTATCACCCTGGGGGTTAAGATGTCAAATATGAATTTTGGGGGGACAGAACAGCCAGACCATAGCACATGACATCCTTCAGCTGGTGTCTTTTTCTGCCTTGCTTGGCTCCATCTCAGTCTGCCATGTTGTTCCCATGATTTGACATTCTGCTCTTGGCCTCTTACTTTTATCCTTCAAATTTCATCTTGTTAAAATAACTTAATCCTATGACTTTCCTGCCTATATGCTGAAATATCCCCTCCCCTTAGTCCTCAGCAGTCTTGGTCTCCAGCTACGTGTTTCCATGGTATCCCATAATCCTCCAATTATAACATTCATCCCATAGTAGCTACAAATATTCAGCAAATGACTTGATGCTATGACAGAATTTTGGGTTAGAATTGCTTAAAATAGGCCATGATTTAACTAGGGACTCCTCATGACTGGTGCTATCAAGGTTCAAGGAGGCTAGGAGCCTAGGAGAGCTGACCTTCTGAGAGCACTGGCTTATTTATAAACACTTTAGAGAAACAACTGGAGTGGGTCTGTGCTCAAGTGCAATGTCTTCAGTGATGAAATGTTATTACTTGTAATCCCACATGCACCAACTGTGGAAGGCTATTTATACCTTTGGCTATATAACTGCCTTTGCACAGTTTATGGTCTGGTTGACTTGCTTCACTCCTGGGGATATCACAAGGGCAAGCTTAGAAATACTGTTCTGACACAATGCGACCTCAAGTTGTTAGTGAACACTCACAGTTGGAATGGGTTGATAATAGTTAAAGGCATTGGAGTGCTCTAGAAAGAGAAGTGAACGAAAGGGCAGGAGACTTGGGTTCAAGACCATGCTTTACCACTAAAAGCTCAGGGGAGCTTGTTCTTGAATTTCCATGTTTGTATCATTAATTTACCCCTCACCTCTTTTCTCAGTGACCATGTCAGTGTAAAATAAAGAGTAAAAGACTGGCCTTTGCAAAAAGGTGAGGCTTCTCTGGGAAGGTTACATCTGGGCATTTGGAGGGAGTGATAGAGGAGCAGCTCTTTCATACCTGCACAGGTAAGGCAGTAGCATGTGTCGTATGATCGGGGAAGAGTGAGAAGGTCTAGGGGAAGGAGAAGAGGGAACAGAAAATACAGGGAGGAGGAAATATCCTAGAGTTGGATCTCCTAATGGCAGACTTGTGGGATGTGGTAAAGACCTAGATTAAGCTGGGAAGTCACTGGAGAGTTTTGAGTAAAGGTATAAGGTGATTTGACTTCCTTTTAATTCACTCTGCCACTGAGTCAATAGTATATTTTAGGACAGAATGTGTAGAAGTAGAGATATCTGATAGGATGTTGTTGCAATTATCCAAGGTGGTAGCTGCTGAGGTTGTGGTAGCTATTGAGAAGTGGTGGGTTTCTGTGTGAGTGTTGAGGAGATAGACATTTGCTGACGTGGTGGACATGGATGAGAGAATGAGAAATGTCAGGGAAGGCTGAAAACTTTGTATCTTGAACAGCTGGAGGGACAGTAACTGTTCACAGGGATGTGGAAGACTGTAAGAGGTACAGACTGGCCCTGGTGGTAAAGATCAGGAATGTAGTTTTGAACATGTTAAAAATCTGAGATGTCAATGTCTGTCCAATGTCAACACAAATAGGGTCTTACTCTGTATATTCTTCTGTGATCTGACTTCACACACAAGAGAGTAGAACTTCTTTCCTAGCTCTGCTGCATGCATAGTGCACAGCTTGCATGACTTTTAGTACATCATTTATCTGCTGGTCTCCATTTCCTCATCAGAAAAATGGCAATTATATGGCAAACATGTTCTCTATTACTCCAATAGTCTTATAGGAAATCAATGAAATGTCTGTGCAAGTATATTTTTACCAAATAATTCAAATGTTGGGATTGTTGCTTTGACATTTGACCCTAAGGTTTACCTAGATAAGATGATTTACAGCTTTGATAAAGGAGGAATTGACTCACAGGCACTTGTAGGCTGGGGTGCAGGAGGGAATCATTGAATAAGGAACTCTTGGCTTTGTGCTTGCATCTTAAACTACCATTATTCTTTATCACTGCAGTAATATTTTCTAATTAGAAGATTTGTGAAAGCCTTAGGAAAGGCTGCTTGAATAGCCAAGATTTTTGCAAAATTCTTTGAATCTGGGCAAACAAGAGGCACAGAAACAAGTTCTCTGAGCCCAGTTCTGATGCAGATGTGGCTAAAAATTTAGAAGCAGCACCAGCCAGTTATCAAGCTCAGTTTGCTTATAACTCTTAAAATTAGAAAACAAAAAGCCTAATGTACACATGACAATCATGGCAAGATACATCCCCTAGGATAGTACTATATTTGAGAAAGTAAATGGTTTTATTTATTTATTTTTCAAATTAAAAAATTATGAAACATTCCAAACATAGAAAAATTCATATTACAGACACTTAACTATCAATTTTATACACATAACACAGTTGGTATTTTTCCATAATTTATATCTTAGTCATCTTGTGCAGCTGTAACAAATTACTGTAGACTTCATGGCTCAAACAACACTTAATTCTCACAGTTCCAAAGACTGGAAGCCTGACATCAGGAGTCAGTATGGCTGGATTATGGTGAGGGTCCTTCTCCTGGTCACAGACCACTGTGTTCTCCTGTCTTTACATGGTAGAAAGGAGGAGAGAGCTCTCTGGAGGGTCTGTTATAAGGGCACTAATCTCATTCTTGAGGGCCTCACCCTTATGACTTAAATACCTACCAAAGCCCAATGTCCTCAGACCATTACATTGGGGGTTTTTATTTCAACATATAAATATTTTTTGGGTGGGCATGAAAATTCAGTCCACAACACTCTATTATTTTGTTTTATTTTTTTCAGCAGCTTTGGTGTATTAAATTTTACATAAAATTTCAAGTATACAATTAAATAATTTTTAGTAACTTTTCTAAGTGGTATAACTATATTCATTTATAGTTAATCCCTGTTCCCCTCCAGCCCTAGGAAAAAGCTAATTTCCTTTTTGTCTCTGTAAATCTTCCTTTTCTAGACATTTGACAGTGTAAATGTTTTGGTTTAGAGGGACACCATTTGGTTAGTATTCTTGCCATTAACTCATTTCTGATTCCTTTGCTTTATTTACTTTCACTTTTCATTTTTTCATGTCATTTTAGCCTTTGTGTTTCTTTATTGTCCTCGACCATCTTGTGCATGTTGAGTGTGACAAGGATGTGGAGGCATCACTTCACTAAGCTGTCTCCACTAACTAATGATTACAGGTCCTTTAGACCAGTGACTAATGGTAACAGGTTCATTAAATTAGTGACCACTTCAAGAAGTAACCAGCCAACATTTGCCTCAAGTATCTCACTAAAACCTTCATAAGATGCTCCCTATGGTCCAATTATAAAATCAGTGTGGTTACTCTTAACCTGTTTAGTTGAGACTATTTATTAGTCTCTAGTCAAAAAATGCCATTCACAGGCACATAGCATTTGACTACTCGTACTGACCTTATTTCTGTTTGTCATCATCTCATCCATGTCACAACCATAGCCCTCTCCTGGCAGAACCCCTGGTTTCTAAACATTCTCTCCTACAATCCTAATTCTCATACCCATCTTAGTGGAAGGTAACATTTTCCTGAAGATGATTTAAAATTTAGTGGCAATCATGGACTTTCACCATGTTAAAAACCAGAGACTTAAGGGCAACTTTACAAGAAAGAAAAAATACCACTATTCAATGGAGAACTTACTTTGACTTATATTCTTCTATTTTTTTTAATTAAATCATAGCTGTGTACATTAGTGCAATCATGGGGTACAATGTGCTGGCTTCATATACAATCTGAAATATTTTCATCCAAATGTGCGACATAACCTTCATGGGATTTTCTTGTTTATTGTATGAAAACATTTGTATTCTGCATTTAGTAAGTTTCATCTGTACCCTTCTAAGATGCAACATAAGTGTGATCCCACCATTTACTTTCTCTCCACCCATCCTCCCCCTCCCCACCCCTCCCTTGCCCCTTTCCCCATATTCTTGTGCTATAATTGGGTTATAGCCTACATGTGAAAGCTATAAATTAGCTTCATAGTAGGGCTGAATACATTGGATACCTTTCTTCCATTCTTGAGATACTTTGCTAAGAAGAATATTTTCTAGCTCCATCCATGTAAACATGAAAGAGGTAAAGTCTCCATCTTCCTTTAAGGCTGCATAATATTCCATGGTGTACATATACCATAATTTATTAATCCATTTGTGGATTGATGGGCACTTGGGCTTCTTCCATGACTTAGCATTCTTGGGGCCTTAGAATGAAACACTGACTTCCAATTAATCTGTCTTAAGGACTTTCAAGTATACGATTTAATAATTT
>CAUYRH010015244.1:0-23503 GCA_963574655.1 Perodicticus potto | reverse complement strand
ACTAACTAGTCATGGGAGGCTTGAGGCCTCCTGGGGAGGGCGCTCCTAACTAACTAACTAGTCATGGGAGGCTTGAGGCCTCCTGGGGAGGACACTCCTAACTAACTAGTCATGGAAGGTTTGAGGCTTCCTGTGGAGGGTACTCCTAACTAGTCATGGAAGGCTTGAGGCCTCTGGGGAGGGCACCTTAACTAACTAGTCCTGGGAGGCTTGAGGCCTCCTGTGGAGGGCACTCCTAACTAACTAGTCATGGGAGGCTTGAGGCCTCCTGGGGAAGGCGCTCCTAACTAACTAGTCATGGGAGGCTTGAGGCCTCCTGGGGAGGGCGCTCCTAACTAACTAACTAGTCATGGGAGGCTTGAGGCCTCCTGGGGAGGACACTCCTAACTAACTAGTCATGGAAGGCTTGAGGCCTCCTGGGGAGGGCACTCCTAACTAACTAGTCCTGGGAGGCTTGAGGCCTCTGGGGAGGGCACCTTAACTAACTAGTCCTGGGAGGCTTGAGGCCTCCTGGGGAGATGGTGCCTGGGCTCTGGGTTGAAGAGGAACCATCCAGGAGGGGCGTTCTAGGCAGAGTCATGGGACAACCCTACGTGGTTTGAAGAGCAAGTCCCAAGGGGAGGACGAAGCAGAGGGAGACAGGGCTGGAAGGGGCACAGGGCCAGATCACCAAGGGCTTCACCCAGGGGCAGTGGGGAGCCACTGAGGGTTTTAAGCAGGACATTTTCCATGTAACCCTAATCCACATTTTAGGAAGAGCCCTCCTGAGTGCTGCGGAGGGAAGGGACAGCAGTGAGAGCAGCCACCATGGAACTGTCACTTGCTCCAGGGAGAGGCCAAGGACACGTGTGAGGACTCAGGATGGAGGCAGGACCTGCAGCCCGCATGGAGGCTGGAGGAGAGGAGGAAGGGCTCAGGGAGGACTGCCTTCAGGGCTGCCTGCTATTTTGCCTGCCCAGCATCCATGATTTCACTTGGGAAGACTCCCTCCCGCCCCCATTCTTGGTCTGTAGCAACAATTCTAGACCTAAATTGAGCACATAGTTAAAGCCTGGTCAGTCCTGGTCAGCACTGACAAGCGGTGGGAACATGACCCACACCAGACCCATGGACATCAAGTGTGAGGCTTGGGACAGCTGATTTGTCACCACTTTCAGAGAGCCAAGAAATGGACACAGCCTTGATGATTTGGACCCTGGACCCCACCGTATCTGAAGCCCCCAGACTTTCAGTAAATCCCCTTTCTCCTTAGCTCAGTTTGACCTAAGATTCTCTTGCTGACAACCGAAGTAATTCTGAATAAATCAACAATAGAGGGAGAGGTGAGCAGGACTCAGGGCCTGTCCTCCAGGAGAACAGCTAGCATCTGGTAGGACCAGAAGTCACAGGCGGATTGCCTGGAGCACAGAGCAGCAGAACACGAGGCCAGCGTCCAGGCAGTGTCCAGGGGAGGGGCAGATAGAGTGACGTGGCATTCAGAAGAACAGAGACAGACAGCTTCCCGGAGGAGGTGGCATTTGAGCCAGGCTCTGAATCTCAGGCTGGCGGATGAAGATGGGCAGGTGCATTAGGGGAGAGGAAGAGGGCTTAAGACCCCAGACCAGCTCCCCAGAAGCACAGGGTAGTGCAGGGCTGAGCTCCAGCCGGTGGGAGCCAACACCCTGGAGGAGGAGCCAGCCCAGAAAAGCAGCCTTGTTCTGACTTGAGGGCTGTCCAGAGAGGAGGAGTTTGACTGCAGCCAGGTCAAGCTGCCAGAGCCCACCACTGCCATGTTGGGCCCCAGCCTTCCAGGATGGCTGTACGCAGGCTGTCTCTGCCTGTCCTGGCCACCCTCAGAGACGCCAGGTCCACCATGGCATTGGTACCTCCTTGGTAAACAGCAGGTGGACCCCAAAGCAAAGCACCTGAGGCTTCCTCTGTCACTTGCTGTCTGGAATGCCCCCTTCCTGCCGCCTTCCCCAGGGTCAGGCACTGCAGCTCCAAGGGCTAGGGTGGTCTCACAGTGCCCAGCAGGGCAGCCCCAGGAGCCCGGGTCCTGCCCTCAGCACCACTTCATTTGAGCAGCTTTCACCTCTCCAGAGCCTCAGTTTCCCCAACTTGGAGATCTGTGCCCTGGCTACCTCCTGGGGATCTTTTTGGGCACCGAGTGAAATTGCAGTAGGAAAGCACGGAGACCTGAGAAACGGCAAAGGGCAGATACGAAGATCAGAGAAATGGGCCGGCCAGTCCCACAGGGCCACTTGCACCCTCCATGGTCGGGGTTGGGGGCGGGGTGGCAGCCCGGGGTGATTGCTAAGGGCAGGACTGTCAACACAGGAACAGCTGCGTGTACAGGAAAGACTCCATCATGGAACATTACAAAGGGGTACAGCAAAAACTCAGAGATCACAAGTGTTGGCAAGGATGGAGAGGAAGCAGAGCCCTCACACACGGCTGGTGGGATGGAGGACAGCACAGCCACTCACAACAGCCTGGCAGCTCCAGAATGACGACAGGTAGAGTCCCCAGAGCCAGTGATCCCACTCCTGGTTCTATACTCAAGAGAAATGACGACAAGGGTCCACACAAAAACTTGCACCTGAGTGTTTACAGCAGCATCATTCCTAAAAACCGAAAGGTGAAAATCCCCACATGTCTATCAATGAACAGATGGGCAGACTGAATGTGGAGTATCGCCCGATCATAACCAAGGAAGACAGTCCTGGTGCACGCACGAGTGAGCCTCAAAAACATCATGTGGAGTGAAAGAAGCCAGCCACGAAAGACCACACGCTACATCCCAGGACTGCTTGAGCTTAGGCTTTGGAGACCAGCCTGAGCAAGAGTGAGATCCCATCTCTACTAAAAATAGAAAAACTAGCTGGGTGTCATGTGGGCACCTGTAGTCCCAGCTACTTGGGAGGCTGAGGCAGGAGGATTGCCTGAGCCCAAGAGTTTGAGTTGCTGTGAGCTATGATGCACTGTAGCCTGGGGCAACAGAGACTGAGTCTCAAAAACAAACAAACAAAAAGACCACATGCTATGTGATTCCATTCATATGAAAGTGCAAAACAGAAAAATCTAAAGCTATAGAAAGTAGGTTAATGGCTGTTTAGAGCAGAGGTTGGGGTACGGGTGACAGCTAATATGCTTCTTTATGAGGTGATGAAAATGTTCTAAATGGACCATAGTGTGACTTGTGAATATACTAAAAATGACTGAATGTACACTTTAAATGAATAAATTATCTGACATGTGAATTATATATCAATAAGGCTATTTTTTAAAGAAGAAAAAGAATTACAAACCAATTACATCAAGAGTTCTTATAACTAGCAGAAACATATTTTTTTTGGAGACAGAGTCTCACTATGTTGCCCTCAGTAGAGTGCTATGGTGTCACAGCTCACAGCAACCTCCAACTTTTGGGCTTAAGTGATTCTCTTGCCTCAGACTCCTATGTAGCTGGGACTACAGGTGCCCTCCACAGCACCCAGCTATTGCTTTGTTGCAGTTGTCATTGTTGTTTGGCAGTCCCAGGCCAGGTTCAAACCCACCAGCCCTGGTGTATGTGGCCGGCCGGCGCCCTAACCACTGAGCACAGATGCTGAGCCAGAAACATCTTTTTTATATATCAGTTTACATACTTATGACCTGACCCCTCTCCCACCTGAGAACAGGTCTGTGCCTCCACTCCTGACGGGGGAGCAGTCGTCAGTGTGACAGGAGCTCAATGACTAGCCCGTGGTCCCACGCTTGCCAGGGAGCTCTTCAGACGAAGGCGGGCACCGAGCTTCTGCCGTCTTCCGCTCACACTCCCACCATATGGCCTGCTGCACACTGGGCGGCGTTGCAGACGCTCTAACTTGGAGCTCTCCTGCTTTTGTGTGTTAATAACATAAAGATGGAACATAGCTCACCACACATTTTGTGTTTGCTAACTCTCGGTATGTATATAAAACAGACTTCAGTGTGACTAGCCAACCTACTTGTGAAGTGGAAGGAAAACAGAGCAATTAAAGAGAGAAGGGGGAGCGAGGAATGTGCGAGCTCTGAACGGGGCCAAGTCTCTGGGACTGTGTGTGGTTCCTGAGGGGCAGGGAGGTCCTGTGCAGGGTAGCCTGGGTGCTCCCCCACCTTGGGCTGTGCCCAGGTGCACCTGCCAGCTTCCCCTTCCTCTGAGTCTCCTCCCAGGAAAGTTCTTCAGGACACTGCCTGCTCACCCTTGCTAACCTTCATTCACAAATCTCTCCCTCCAATGTCTGGAGTACAGACACCTCCCACGGGCTTGGTGCAGCTTCCTTCTGCTGGGTAGTGGGCCCCAAACAACTAAACAAGCGTTCAATTATAAGATGTCTCAGGTGCTGTGAAGAATAAAACATGGAGCTTAATTAAAGGCACGAAGCATGTATTCTGCCATATGAGCTGCATTTCAAGGCAATCCAATAGCCCCGATTGAGATGGAAAAGTTCTTTCCAGAAGACTCTAGTGAATGAGCACTGGTGTGGGAAGGCAGGGGGCTCCTGTGGGGAGGAGCGTTTCATCCCTGACAGAGTTCAGAACCGCAAGGGCATGGTCATGAAGAAAAGCAGAGGATTCTTAGCTGTTTTATGACTGTTTTCAAGTTCCATTGCCTGAAGCAGGGTGGGCTGCTCCCACACACCCCCTCCCCGGGTATGCCTCTAGTTGGGAAGACAGGCAAGAAATAAACATGCACACCTTTTGCAAACCCTAATCAAATAACGATGGAGGAAACAATTACCAGTGGACGAAAGTATTAGTGAAAGGCCGGTGGGGAACTTTTCAATGGGAGGATGAGGCTGCTGCCCACCATCCGACCCCACTGGCCGATCTCTCAGCCTCAGGACAACCAGACACCATGGGCCATGGGGGTGATGCACACAGCCAGACACCATGGGCACACAGCATCACCTCCAGACAGGTGCTCACTTTAGAGCTCGCTCCAGCTCTAGGCCATACAGAGAAGAGGGGAATGAGTGAATGACTCTGTGAAGCAGCAGCAGGCCAATCCAGAATGAGACATGATCTCACAAGACACTGGCCTGGCTTCTGCAGTGAACACGGAGAAAAAGATGATGGGACTCAGTAACCAGACGTGGGGTGTGATCCGTGTGGACTGTGACCCAGGCCGGCTGTGACAGGCTGTATTTGAGACAGTTGGGAAAACTGGTTTTAGACGGAGTCAGTAAACCATACCCAGATGATTGCCTTATTTTTTAGGTATATTGCTGGTGTTCTGGTTATGTGAGCAAACCCTTTTTAGAGATACATACTCTACTACGTAAAAGTGAAATGACACATGTCTGGAATCCAGCTTAAAATTACTTCAGCCAAGAAAACAACAGCACTGGCTCAAGGAAGCAGATACGACAAAATTTGTATTACTAAATTTGCAGCATAAGTATACAAGGGTTCATTATATTATCATGTCTCCACTTGTGACTACATTTGAAAATTTTTATAATTAAGAAAACAAAAACAGGGGCCAGGCGCAAAGTTTCATGCCTGTAGTTGCAGCGCTCTTGGAGGCCAAGGCAGGTAGATCACCTGAACTCAGGAGTTTGAGACCAGCCTGAGCAAGAGCAAAACTCTGTGTCTATGAAAATAGAAAAACTAGCCCAGCATTGTGGTGGGCTGGGCATCTGTGGTCCTTGCTATTTGGGAGGCTGAAGCAGGAGGATTGCTTGAGCCCAAGAATTTGAGGTTGCAGCACTCTATCCAGGGTGACAGAGTGAGACTGTCCCAGGGGAAAAATAAAAACAAATCCAGATGCTGAGAGTAAATCAATGGGAGGTGACAAGGACAACAACAATACTGAGAGGAGGCCCAAGTAACTTAGAGTGTGGTTGGTAAAGGCCTGCGCGAGGAGCAAGTATCACTGAGAAAGCCAGGGAAGGGGGGAGGTTGAAGAACAGGTGCAAACACACCAGGGAAGCTAAAGGCGTGGCATGTCAGAGAAAAGGAGTTAGCTGGCGAGGAGGGAGCAGGGACCCAGGATGGGACGCACCGTCACAGGTGCCCAGCCAGACCGGCCCTGTGCGACCAGCCATCAGTGGGAGGCTGTCAGATGGTTTTGAGAAAGGTGGACTTAATGGGATTTACTTCTAGAAGAGATGACTCTAGCTGTTCAGTGACAAAGGCCTTGTAAGGGGTGGGGGTGGGGAGAGACACTAAAGCGGGGAACCAGTTCGGGAGACAGTGCAGCTTCTGGGCAGCAGATGGAGCTTGGTCTAGGATAGTGGCAGAGAAGAAGAGAAGGGAACAGGATGGACACAGTTAGGGGGCAGAGAGCTTGTGGTTAGTATCATGCATGGGATGAAGAAAAGGGAAAACCGAGCAGCAGGTTTGGGATCTGAGCACCTGTGTGAATGGCGGTGCCATTTTCTGGGATGGAGGAGAAGCAGGTGAGGACGGAGAGTGGCGATTCAGAGACTACCTGGGACATCTTATACTGGAGGTGATCCAGGGACTGGCAAGTGGCAGGGCAAGGCCCAGGCTGGACCACAACAGGACCTGCTGGGAGGAGTGTGCGGGAACATGGCTGGGAGGAATGTTCTGAAGAATTCTATGACTTAAACAGAGGAGGAGCTGCAACAGCACTGATAAGGAGCAACCGGGAGGGGGAGGGAATCAGCAAAATGTGTTGTCACTGAAGCCAAGAGGAGGGATGTTAAGAAGGGAGTGGATTACCCTGCCCAACACGCCTGAGACGGCTGTGAAATCAGTCCCATCCCAGTGTGCGCCCTTCAGGGTTGGCGGGATGGAGGGCACTGGTGACTGCCTACATCCCTCTGGGCTGCTATAAGAAAAGACCCCATAGCCTGGGTGGCTTGTAGACGTCAGAAATTTATCTCTCCCAGTTCCAGAGACCAGGAAGCCCAGCGTCCCGGTGCCGGCAGCTCTGGGGTCTGTTGCTGTCCAGATGAACCCTCCCTGGGTGGGAGAAGGCTGTATGTATGTCACAGGATGGGAGGGTGAGGGAGCTCTGGGTGCTTTTATAAGGGCGCTAATTAACTCCTGAAGGCCTCACCTCCTAACACCATTGGGGATTAGGATTCCAAACATACCAAACATTCAGACCGAAGTAGTGACCTTGACAAAGACAGTTTCTGTGACCTCACAGCCTATCCCTCACCCTTCCCTAAGCTGAAGCAGGGACTCCTGCCCCTGGAAGCAAAGCTTCCCTGCATTTCTCCTGCTGTTTTGTGATCATCTGTGAGTTCCATTTTTCCTCCACTGCGGATGAGGATCTTGAAGGCCACATGCTTGGTTCAGACTTCATGCCCTAGAACAGAATCCATCCCTGCAGCTGTTCACTGATGCTTAATGACTGTGTGCAAGTCATTTGGGGTGGGCACCCCAAATAGCACCATAACCAGTTTTCTCCCATTATCCAGCTTCATAAAGGATGTGAGAAAGGGAACTTGAACAGTCCCCAAACACAGCTCATTGATCTCACCTCCACAACCAAAAGCTGATCAGAGTGAACCTAGGAAGAAAGTTCTGGGGGAGCTGAGAAATGGGCGGTGCAAATACAGCTGTCCTCTACCCCGGAGTCGGTGCACCACGCCCATCCTCTACCCTGGAGCAGGTGCACCATACAGCCGTCCTCTACCCAGGAGTCAGTGCCCCATACATCCGTCCTCTACTCTGGAGCTGGTGCACCATACAGCCATCCTCTACCCCGGAGCGGGTGCACCATACATCTGTCCTCTACCCTGGAGCTGGTGCACCATACAGCTGTCCTCTACCCCGGAGCTGGTGCACCATACAGCCGTCCTCTACCCTGGAGCCAGTGCCCCATACAGCCGTCCTCTACCCCGGAGCTGGTGCACCATCCAGTTGTCCTCTACCCCAGAGCTGGTGCACCATACAGCCGTCCTCTACCCCGGAGCCGGTGCACCATACAGCTGTCCTCTACCCTGGAGCCGGTGCACCATACAGCTGTCCTCTACCCCAGAGCTGGTGCACCGTGCCTGCCAGCGTGCTCTCCCACATGGTGCCTCACTTCAGCCTCATATCCACCCTCTTCATCATCCTCTTGGCCAGAGGTGCTTGGAGGGGAAGTGACTTCCCCAAGTCACAGGGAGACAGGAACACTGGAGCCAGGACACACGTCCTTCTCTTCAACACAGAGCACGGCACCATGGGCTCTCACTGCCCACTGAAGCCACTCCAGGGCCCTCCTGCATGAGCTCATTTTACTGGGGCTATCTCTCCCTCCTCTGGCCTTTCTACAACCTCACCCATCATTTCATCATTTATGCTTTCCCTTACACCAGACATGATTTTTTTGTTTTTGAGACAGATTATGACTATGTCACCCTCAGTAGAGTACTGTGGCATCACAGCTCACAGCAACCTCAAACTCTTGGGCTTACGTGATTTTCTTGCCTCAGCCTCCCAAGTAGCTGGGACTACAGGTGCCTGTCTCAATGCTGGCTATTTTTTTGTTGCAGTTGTCATTGTTGTTTAGCAGGTCTGGGCCAGGTTCAAACCTGCTGGCCCTGGTGTATGTGGCCATCACCCTACCCACTTAGCTATGGGTGCCAAGCCAGGGATCAATTATATATATATGTGTGTGTGTGTGTGTGTGTGTGTGGTGCAGAGCCAGAGTCTCACTTTATTGCCCTCAGAGTCTCACTTTATTGCCCTCAGAGTGCTCTAGCATCAGAGCTCACAGCAACCTCTAACTCCTGGGCTTAAGCGATTCTCTTGCCTCAGCCTCCGATAGCTGGGAGTACAGGCGCCCGCCACAACGCCCGGACAACGCCCGGCTATTTTTTTGTTGTTGCAGTTTGGCCAGGGCTGGGTTCGAACCTACCACCCTCGGTATACGGGGCCAGTGCCCTACCCACTGAGCCACAGGTACTGCCCACAATTTTATATATTAATTTTAGATAATATTACATCACACTGTGAGTTGTTCCTACTTATTGATTGAGTGAGTGAGTGAGTGAGTGAGATAAAGTTTTGCTCTGTTGCCCACGCAGACTGCTGTGGCGTCATCCTAGTTCATAGTAACTTGAAACTCCCGAGCTCAGGTGATCCTTTTGTTTCAGGCTCCTGAGTAGCTGGGACTACAGGTGCCCACCACAATGTCTGGCTAGTTTTTCCATTTTTTGTAGAGATGGGGTCTCACTCTTGCTCAGGCTGGTCTCAAACTCCTGAGCTCAAATGATCCTCCCACCTCAGCTTCCCAGAGTGTTGGAATTACAGGTGTGAGTCACTGCACTGGGCTGAGTTGTTGCTTTTTAAATTCTCTTTTAAATGTTCTGCTAAACCAAGGAGATTCAAGCTGAGACACTAATACCTCTCTAATGTTTGCTCATCTCCTTTTTAAAAAAAACCATGGTAAAATGGGCATAAAAAATTCACCATCTTAACCATTTCGGGTGTGCCATTCAGCCACATCAAGTCATTCACTTGTCACACTGCCACAGCCACCAACCATCCAAGGAGCTCTTTTCATCCTGCAAAACCTAAACTCTGTACCACTAAACAGTAACTCCCCACTCCCTGTTCCCCAGGCCCCCGCAACCACCATTCAACTTTCTGTCTTTATGAACTCGACTGCTCCGGGGTTATCCATTCTCCACACCAAGTGGAATCACATACTCATGTCCTTTTCTGAACAGAAAGAGACCAGGCCTGGGCTCGCAGCTGGGTGGGTGGCAACCGCTGCCTCATATTTTTCTGTCCTTCATTATAAACATTTTGATACTTCCCTTTTATTAGTGGCTGGTGAGGCTGGTTTCCCATTTAGGGCAGGGATAGGAGGTTTTCCTTTTGAAACAAATGGATTTCAGTGGGAAATAAAATTCATAGTGAAAGGAGACTCTCAGAGCGGAGGGGAAGGGGGTGGGAAGGGAAGCCCTGGCTTGAGTGTGGCGCCTTCTTCCTGTCCATCCCTAATACCAGAAAAAGAATGTGCCCCCAGCTCCAGGCACCGGCCTCCCGGGCTTCCTATTGCTGTCTGGAAAAGGCTTTCGGTAGCTGTCACCTTTGCCCCTCTCCATCCGTCCATGCACTTATTTATTCAGCAAACCTGGCTGTCCAGGACCTGTGTGGGGCTCCTGGGAATGCTCAGCCCTCTGGGACGCCCCCTGTCTAACCCTCCTCCTCGCCTTCTCCTTTCTCCGCTTCTATATTTGATCCTCACCCAGGACCCCACTTTTCAGGCTCGGAGTCAGCTCTGAATTCTATGGTGGGGTCCCAAAGCCGAAGCAACACTGGTCAGGTCCATATCTAAGAGGGGAGAGATGGAGGGTGAAGCTCCTCTACTCCAAAAGGGCAACCTCCCGCTGTCACTGTGCACAAATGTGGGCTCAGTTTCACCAGAAACCTCGCATATACAGGAATGCGTATTTTTGCTAATACTCTGTGTGGGCTGCCAGCATCAGTCTGCGTCCTGCAGTGTTCTGGCGGAGTTGGGCTTCGTGTCCAGCTTGCCCGCAGAGGGTGCGAGGCGCTCCTGGGAGCTCCTCAGAGGGCAGGGGCAGGCCAGTCCACCCCGGCCCACTACAGGGACCCCTGAGGCTGCCAGGCTGCTTCACGAGGGAATTCCTGTGTGGCTGATGGAAGTGGGTGGCCGAGACAACGGCCCCAGTGTCCACTCCCAAGCCCAGGCCTGGCTCGCCCGGGACCACGTGCCCGCGGCTCTGCAGCCCGTCCCTCCGGGGCCCACGTGGCGGGCAGGGCCCCTCGGAGGCACAGACGCGCCTGCGCAGCAGTCGACGGCTCTTCGCTCTTAGACTCACTGGTGACACCTGTGACTCTCTGGGTGGCAAGTTGTGAGAAACCCAATCCTAACTGGCTAAATAAATATGTGGAAATAATTAACTGGCTCCAAGATCCAGAAAGTTTCCAATAGTCCAGTCTTGGGTCTGACAGGCCCCAGGGCCTCAACGGATGAGAAACCTGCCGCCCAGCACCTCCCGCCCGGTCCCCAGCAAGGGCTTCCTCCGAAGGTCAACTGAGCGGCGCGGTGGCCTTGGCTCCAGACCCTCTTCCAGTCAGCTTAGCAACTCCTGAGCGTCGTCATTGGCCCGGTTCGGGTCATGAGCCTGAGCCTGAACCAATCGCGTCGCCGGGAATGCGGTGCTCTGATTGGCCGAGCCTCCTCCCCGGTACAGGGCGGAGGGTGGTGCCAGGAGGATTTTGGTCCCTGACCAGATGGGAGAGAGAGACCAGGGCCATCTCTCTCCAGGACCCTGCTCTGTCTTGCAGCTGTGCCTGCCTTCACAAAACCCAAAACAAGATTTAAATTAAAGCCGGGGCTATGGTGGTCAGACGCAGAACAAAGTGGCACTCTTGTGTCTTAGCCGGTGCAGAGGGGGTCGCTTTGGGCTGCATTTCTGCCCCACGCACCCGCCAACCTCGCTGCAACCGTGTCACGCTCCCCCTCCTAAGCGTGTCTTCACATTAGCCTCTGCTCCTGGCAGGCCCGAGCTTAGCACACAATCCGTACGTGTAAGCTGCCATCACTGTTCTATCACATGCAACGTTTAAAGGCCAAATTTAATTTTCCCTGGAACTTTTAATTGATCACAGCCTTCTGTCTAAAGAAGTACTGACTGAACTTCACTCCAGTGTGAGGGGTAGGCTCACCTGCTGTTCTGCCAGCCTCCCCACCGTAGGGTTGAGAGGACCCAGCAGTGTGAGCTCACTCTGAGCAGCGACCCAGCCCTGGGGAGCACGGTTTGGGCCCTTGACTCTGTCTGGCCTGGCAGGCCTGTGCAGACAGGCCTGATTGAAGACAGGAGCCTTTGGGGGCCTTTCCACATTCGGATTTCCTGGTGCTGAGCTGCAGTCACTCTATGATGGTTGTCCCCCACCTCTCCTCTCACACTGACACAACCTGCTTGGCTCCCCCTCTAGAATTCCCGTGTGTGGCATCGCAAGGTGCCCCTACACGGGCTCATGCAAGTGGCTAGCTGGACAGCAAAGCCTTAGCCGGTTCCATTCTCAGCCACTGTCCACACCTTCCCTGAGCTAGTAGAAGTTATACACCAGCTGCCCAGGAAAGTACAAATGAGCCTATTGTGAGCCTCTGAGGTCAGCAGGAAGCTGTTCAGGTCCCTGAGGCTGTCCAGAGATCTCACCTTAAGGAATCCCACCTGGGAAGCTGGGAAGGGCTTCCCCCTGGCAATGCTCACCTCTCACTCCTCCTCCTTAGCCTTTGTATCCTGGCTCCTGCCCCTCTGCCTCCATCATCAGGGCCTGGACCATCCATGAAGTTAAGCAGGTACCCCCTCCAATTTCTTTATGAATAATAATAATAATAATAAACTCTGTTTTTACTGTGTGCCAGATACTACTGTAAATGCATTAGGAGTATTAATACGTTAACTCTTCACAGCAACCTTATAGGTTTGGGACAGTTAGAATCACACCCATTTTACAGATGAAGAAATTGAAGCACAGAGAGGTTGGGGAACTTTCCTAAGTCTCATGGCAGAGGGAAGGTGCCACCCTCCTCACACTGCAGCTGGCTCACCACCTATGATGTAATCCAGTCTTCCCTAGGGCTGAGCCAATGCTTAGAAACCCTGGAACTGAGGCAGGCACAGAATGAAACTAGCCCCGACATCCAAAGATGAGCTGCCCCAGACAGGAGGACATGAGTCGAGACTGGCAGTGGTAGTATAGAGGGTAATGGCTGGGATGGGAAAATTCTGCAGTAACTTGCGAAGACTCCCAGTATTGGTCAGACTTTTTCCACTGTCTCGGACACAGCTTTTCTACTGCACCTGCTCAATTTAGTCATCCTCCATGCAACCTTCTTGTCATCCAAGGCTGGGGTGGAGAAACCCCTCCCTACATGAATTACAGCCCACAGAATTTTCCCATCCCAGCCATTATCCTCTACACTACCACTGCCAGTTTCCACAACTGCCTCCCTCCCACATTGGCAACTCCAAAGTAGGCAGTGATTATGTTTTGTTTTGCTTTGTTTTGAATGTCTTTTGAAAAAATAATTCTTTTACTTTTTTTTTTTTCTTTGAGGTAGAGTCTCAGTCTTTCGCCCTGGGTAGTGTCATGACATCATAACTCACAGCAACTTCAAACTTTTGGGCTCAAGTGATCCTCTGGCCTCAGCCTCCCCAGTAACTAGGACTACAGGCACCTGCAAGGTCGCCTGGCTAGTTTTTCTATTTTTAGCAGAGATGGGGTCTTGCTCTTATTGAGGCTGGTCTCCAACTCCTGAGCTCAAGCAATCCACCTGCCTCGGCCTCCCAGAGTGCTGGGATTACAGGTGCGAGCCACCACACACCTGGCCAATTTTTTTTTGCTTTTTGTTGATATATTCAGTAAAGTGCACAAATCATAAGCTATCATAAGTATGGCAGTGAACTTTTAGGTACGTATTTAGCTATGTAACCACCACTCATATCGAGATATAACACATCTAGTACCCAGAAAGTTCACTTGGTACCCTTTTAGTCATTACCCCTTACCCCACGGGTAACTATCATTCTGACTGCTGTCCCCGTAATTTTGCTTTTATTTAAGCTTCAAATAAATGAGAACTTCAAATAAGTATATTTGGCTTCTTGTGTTCAACAATATGTGTGAGACTTAACTCATGTTGCTATATATTTCAACAGTTCATCTCTTTTTATGGCAGTATAGTATTCCACCGAAGAAATATAACACTATTTATTTATCCATTCTATTGTGGATGAACATGTCAGCTAGAATTTAGAGCATCCGGCACTCTCATTTTTGGGTGATGAAGGTATAAATTGCTATAACTACTAAGGAGAATTCTGTCTTGTCTTCCGAATTGTTGTCATAATCCATTTTTGAGCATTTACTGTGTACCGTGTGCTGTACTGATTCGTCTACATTATCTCACTTAATCCTAACAATCACCCTAGGAAGTAGAGAGTTGCCATTTATGAAATAAGATAATCATGGTATCAATGTGATTATCTGTGAAGCTTAACTGAGATGACATTTTGAACGACTTAGCCTAAAGCTGCCATCTTGGAAACACTGTTTATATCTATTATTGTTATTACTAACCAGTATGGGATTAGAAGTTTAGGAACCTGGGTCAATGCCTACCTAAGACACCCAGACCCTTGCAGCTCAGCACCCTTGGCCTCAGAGTGTCTGGGAGGTCATGAATTTGGTAGCCAAGACTTTGGAAGATGACCCAAAACATTGCTCTTCAATAACATATAGGCTCTAACGTTTGGAAGACAAACATTGATGGGGACAAGACTGAGTCTGTAAATTAGGAGGGACCTTGGGGTTGCTCAGGAGACCTCTGAAATTGAGTACAAAAAGTAATTTTAAGTGTCTATTTTTCAATACCAATGTCTTTCACTAGCCTGTGAACTCTACGAGGGCTTGGCCAGTGTAGGTTTTGAAATCATTCATTCATAAGTAGGATTTCAGTGCCCCCCTTCCCCCAGGCGCTAAGAGCTGAGGGATACCGCAAGGAACAAGACAGGAAGAGAAAAGGGAACCAAGCGCTGTGAAGGAACCCCAGCAGAGCAGTGACAGGGAGAGAAACTCCTGGGGACAGGCGTGCTGCAGATTAAGGGGTCACTGAAGACATCAATTCTCAGGAAGGATGAGCAGCTCCAATGGGCCAGAGGAGGGGACAAGCTCCAAGGCCCTGAAATGAGAAAGGACAGAGGAGCCATGAGGATTAGGGTCTGAGAAAGGGGTGATTAGGGTCTCTACAGGCCAGGATAGCGGGTACAGGTTTGATCTGTAGGTGAATGGGAAACAATCGGAAGGTTTCAAGCTAGAGATGGCTGCACGGAAATCCCAGGGTCAGAAAGCCTTTCTGATGCTCCAGGAAGGGTTGGTGGGGGAGGGGCATGTACGCAAGAGGCAGTTGGAAGGGGATCGAATATTAGTCTAATGAATGAATGAATGAATGAAAACACCGATGAATGGACACGCGGCAGGACTAACAGCTGGCCCAGGCAGGGCCGCAGACTTGGAGGCCTGAAGCCCTGGTTCTAGGCCCAGGCACCAGGCGCTGTGACCTTGGGGACATCCCCGCCCCGGACTCGGCCCGGGAACCCGGCGTCGCGGGGGCGGGGAGGACGTGCCCAGAGAGAATGTGCGCGCGCGCCGCAGACCCACAGCCGCCCGGCGCTCCGGCCCGGGCCCCGGTCCTCAGACGCATCTGCTCGACCGGGCCCGGCTGGGGCCCGAACCCTCGCTGCCCACCGTGTTTACATTGCACCGAGCCGGCCACGCGGCTTTCTGCCGCTCCAGCGCCGCTCGGCCCCGCCCCCACAGCCCTGCGGCCCGCCCCTCCGCGGCGCGCCAGCCAGACTTCTCCCGCGTCCCGCCTCAGCGCGGCCCCGCCCCCACACCGCGCGCGCGCCGGCCGGCCGGCTCTCCCGCGTCCCGCCCCGCGCAGGCCCCGCCACGGCCGCGTGGTCCCGCCTACCACGTCCCGCGTCCCGTCGGTCGGCGCGCAGGCCCTGTCACTAAGCCCCGCCCCCGCGGTCAGCCCCGCGCGCGCTCCGCCGCTAGGCCCCGCCTCCGAAGCCCCGCCCAGGGCAGGCCCCGCCCCGAGGCCCCTCGCGCCTGGCTGGCCGGCGCCGCGAAGGGGCGGGCCGGAGGGCGGGCACTGGGCGGGCCCGGGCCGGCGGGCGGCCGCTGAGGGGCTCGGCACACGGGCGGGGCGGGGCGGCGGCGGCGAGGCGGGGCGAGGGCGGGCCGGGGCCGGTTCCGCGCGCAGGGATTTTAAATGTCCCGCTCTAAGCCGGGCGCAGGAGCAGCCGGCTCGGCAGCCAGCGCGGTGTAGGGGGCAGGCGCGGATCCCGCCACCGCCGCGCGCTCGGCCCGCCGCCTCCCGCCTCCCGCCTCCCGGCTTCCAGCCCGTCTGCTGCTCCTGCCTCGGCGGGCTCGTGCGCGCCTGCTTGCCGCGGAGTCGGCTTCGGGTAGGGCCCCTGTCGCGGCTGCCGGGACTCCTGGAGCTGCCGGGCCGGCCGGGACCGGGGTGGGGGTGGGGTGAGGCCGGGTCGCCGGGTCCGGGAAGCGTCAGCGCGGGGTGTCTCGGGTAGGGTGGCTCACAGACGGCTCGAGGGAGGTGTCGAGGGGGAGACTGAGGCAGCTCCGGCCCTGCGGGAGGCGATGGGTCGCCGCGAGCCTCAGGGAGCCCCCGGCCCCCCCCCGCTCCGGATTCGGACCCGGGTCGTGGGCTGCCGGCGGCGCCGCGGGTGACAGGCCACCCCGGGCCCATCGGCCATTTTCGCGGTCGGCCCGGGAGGCGCCCGCTGCCGCCGCCTGCGCGGGCGGGGCGGGGAGGGGGAGGGGTGCCGGCCCTCGGGCGGTCCTCACCACGCTGCCCGCTCGGTGCCCTCCAGGCCTGAGGTTGGAGCTGGAGCCCCGCGCCATGCCGAGGGAGAGGAGGGAGAGGTGAGCGGTGGCCCGGCCCGGGGAGGGAGCGGGTGTGCGGCGGTGGGGGAGGGGCAGCCGAGATGGAGGGGGACGCACCCCCACCTCTGCGCCACCCTGGCCTTGCAGGGATGCGAAGGAACGGGGCGCTGTGAAGGAGGAAGGTGGCATGGATTTCTCCGTTCGCTCCAGGAAAAGGAAGGCGAATGTGGCCGTTGTGAGTACAAAGAAGACAGGTTGGGGAGGATTCCTCACCCCCCTCTCCCCATCGTACCTGAGTACCAGACTTGGCTCTGCCTTATTTATTGCTAGGGGGTTAGTGGTCGTATCCCTTTGGCAGATATGGTGCTCATGATCTAATTAACTTTCTTTTTCTTCTCTCTCTCTTTCTGTCTTTGGATCATTTGGGGTTTCCTTGGGTGGGGGTTGTTTTATGTTAGTTTTTGCAGGATCCAGATGAAGAAATTGCCAAAATTGACAGGACTGTGAGAGGCCAGTGTGGCAGCAGTCAGGTAGGTGCACTTGGCGACTGGGCCTAGCAGAGGGCGGCCTCCTGCTCCGGGGTCAGACTGGGCCTCATGCATTCTCTGCTGAAGAGCTCTGGTTAGGGTTAGTTTTTACCACCACAGCCCCAGTGCATAGGGCTGAGCGCTCTGCCTGTCAGGGGGCACCCCAGCCTCTGGCTGTCTTGGGATTCCAGGAAGGTCTTATGTTCTTCACTGACACAATCTGAGATCACAGATATGTGCAGATGCCTGGAAGAGCCAGTATGGACATCGCATAACTCAGGCCTCTCCTGCCCATGAGACAGCCTGGGAAGAAGAGAGTTGAGCCAGAGACCTGTGCAAGCTGGGGGCAGAGCTGGGCCCACAGCCTTTCCTCTGAAGGCTAATGGACAGGGGAGGGTTCCTGTGTGTTTATAAGCAACACCTTCTCCCCCCCCCCCCCTGCCTTGTCTACACTTTTTTTTGTCATGGTGCTTAAGAACCATCTCCCATCTTCTTTAGTCAGGTTTCAAACTTTTCTCTCTTTCTGGCCTTGGAAGTTCTTCTGGCCCATCCAGCAGTTACCTACATTGGTCACTGCTGTCCTGGGCTAGACCTGGCCTCAGCAAGAGTATCAGTGGAATGTTCTGTGTAATAGTTTGTGTGTCTCAACACTTTTTTATTGGCTACTCCATTTCTCTCGCCCCTCCTTACGCAGCTCCTGCCAAATTTCCTGTGTGTAGTATGATAATCATTATAATATCAGAATTTCCTTGCAGAAAAAGCTTGTATTATCTCTTTACCTCCAGGAATGGCTGGAGACTGTAGTTACAGCTCTGGCAGGGGAAGCAGCCTATCTCCATGCTAGCTGGCCAGGCCTTCTGACTCTGTCACAGATAGAGCTGAGGAGTAATATTAATCGTCTGGAGTGCAGTGGGTGCAGCTAGATTAGCAGTGGGGAGCACGTCGCTTTGCAGAGCAGTGAGCAACAGATGGGGTAACCAGTCTGGAGGAGGAAGGGCTTGTAGGCTTTGAAAGTGATGGGCCACATTGTTTATGATAGCACTCGTGGCTGCCCATCAGAACCTAGGGATAAGCATTTCTGAGGAAGCTCCACTGAGTATTGAATGGAGAGTATTCCTTCTCTGTTAGAAAATACCTGTATTTCACTTCAGGAAAGGAAATGAAGAGTGTGTCCCAAGCTCGCTCTTCTCCTTTGTTCCCCCCTTGAAAAGAACCTTCAAATCAAACAAGTTGATTTTTGTATTATAAAGTGAATCACTACTTTGTGAAATTCAAGATTATTTATTTTCTCAGCTATGTTTTGAATAGAAACGAAATTTCTAACTGTGATAAAGCAGAGCCATCCATATTGACTTCTTAGAGTTTTAGTGTAATATCTGTTCTCAAAGATTACCTGGGGAGTGCCCAGGTGCCAAAGATTGGACTGTGACTCTATCTGGGTCATTTCCCACAAGAAGGCATTTCCATGGTTGTCCAGAGATTAAATGACAACAGGTTTCTGTGCTGTTTGGTAGAGTAGATAGCTTAAAAATTACTCCGTTTATTTATGAAGTAGTAAAGACAGGGAAATAATAAAGATAGATTGGATTCATGAAACTAGAACTTGGGGTTATAACAGAACCTTTTTACCTATTAATACGTAGAATTTCCTCTGGAGCTAACCACAGGTCAGCCCAGTACAACAACCTTGAGGTAGATACTAGGAACCATTATGCCAAAACTCTATGTAACTGCTTCATTCAGACCTCCTGAAACCTTTGATGGTTTTTTTTTTTTTTTGAGACAGAGCCTCAAGCTCTCACCCTGGATAGAGTGCTGTGGCATCACAGCTCAGCGACCTCCAATTCCTGGGCTCAAGCGAGTCTCTTGCCTCCGCCTCCCAAGTAGCTGGGACTACGGTGCCTGCCACAATGCCCGGCCATTTTTTGGTTGCAGCTGTCATTGTTGTTTGGCGGGCCCGGGCTGGATTCGAACCCGCCAGCTCAGGTGTACATGGCTGGCACCTTAGCCTGTTGAGCCACAGGCGCCAAGCTCCTTTGATGGTTCTTATCTTGACTTCTCTTAATGAAGAGAAGACCCTTTTATCTAAAATCTACTTGGTGTGTCATTGTTTTAATTTAGTTTATTTTCCATGAGATCTAGCTTTTCTACTGAAGCAGAATCCTAACCTATTGTTACTTCTCAGAAAATAATCTTGCAAGAGAAAAAAAGGGGCGCAAGGAGTCAGGAGTGGTTAGGAACAACTGCCACTGGTCTCTTGCTGTTACCCTGTTCCTTCCTAATAAAATCAGATTGATCTTGCTTTCTTTGAAGTTCGGTACACCCTCAAGCTAAAGGACATAGACTTAATTATTCTGCCTCATCCATAGTTCCTAAAAAGAACAACTTTGGAAACCACTTGTTTTCTTGTGGTTCAACCTACTTTGTCTATGAAACACAGATTGGGAACTGCTACCAGTTACTCTCTAAAGGCCTGCTCTCAGATGTGCCAGACATCTGTCTGTAGAGGGTGCCTTCCAAGCCAGAAGTAATTCTTCCTAAATGAAGAGCAACTGAGAGCAGCCACAGTGTGACCCTTTTGAGTCAAGGAACCTCGACCAGCACATGACACTAGAACGGAAAGGAAGCTGCCTTCCTCGCCCAGCTGCAGGCAGAAGTGTCGTGGATGATTTGCATGCCCGATTCTTTGTACACTGGGTGGGAAGAGCTCTGTCTACCTTTGCTCTTCTTACTAACTGAAAGTGCCTGGGCTTCCTCTGGAGGTGGCTGGTGTGCCGTGGTGGCTACCACGTCCTGTGTCTTCAAGGTGGCACTTAGAGCCTGGTTTCCGTGCTCAGGTGTTCACGCTTGGCACCCCACTTCTCTGTTTTGTTCTCTAGTTGTCATTAATAGTCTCTGCTTTCAAAAAACAAAACGCCCAGAGTCTGAAGGCATCCATGCCAGCAGGATCATTAGCTTCAGCAATGTACTGTTTTATAACTTTAAAAATAAAGAATAAATTTTCTTTTTTGAGTAGGATGATGAACAGAATAACTTTAGAAAAGAAAATTTTCCAAGTGGCAAAATGACCTTGGTGTTTTCCAAATATTGAAAATTGCATAGGTACTTGAAGTCTCAAAAGAAAAGCATATTAGTTTTGGTTTTTCAGTTCATTCTCTTAGAGTGTCGAGTCTATTACTCTGTTCAAGGGTCTCAGGATTAAAGATCTTCAGGAGTATCTAGGCCAGTGGTTCTCAACCTTCCTAATGCCACCATGGTATTTTCATGGTTACAAAGGGGTCATGACCCACAGGTTGAGAACCACTGCCCCAGGCCCTTTCTCCATGGACTTCTTAGTATATGACTGGTGAACGCTTGATTTGGGTTTAACTCCCAAACCCTCCTGGACTGGCTAATGGAGGTGAGCTAGATGGATTTGTTTGTTTGTTTTGATTTGAGTAAAGGAAAACAAAAGATCTCCATTTTTTAATATATTTGGCTAGCTCTGTAACCAAA
Source organism: Perodicticus potto (assembly GCA_963574655.1). NCBI lineage: Eukaryota > Metazoa > Chordata > Mammalia > Primates > Lorisidae > Perodicticus > Perodicticus potto. Next base: position 3,122 of record CAUYRH010015244.1, on the reverse strand, counting down.
GGAGGATGTCACATTTGATGAGTTTTTGTTTTAAACTGAGGGGACGTCAATAAAGACGATGGCAGGTTTGCAGTTTTGATCTTTTATACTTATGAGAGTATTTAGTGCCATGTAAATATTTTATTGGGAATTCTATGTTCTATTTTTAAGAAATTTTGGTAGATTGTGACAAAGTGATCTCACAGTGTGTCTTTTTTTAAGCACTTGGGAAGTCATACCCAGTATCTGACTACTCCAAGTCTGTTTGTGTTGCTTTCTTTAATATGAGAGCTATTTGCATTTTATCTTTCTTCTCCTGCATCCATTTTGCTGCTCAAGCACCTCATATGAGGACGCAGATGCCTAGTTTTCTTAGGTATCTACCACATAGACTCCTTAGCCAACAGCAGGAATGAAGTGAAGACTTGGAGGCGTGACTGTGGTTCTTAACTAATCCATGCGTCTTCACCACCTAACTTAGACTAGAATAGGTAGGCCTGGAGATTATTCTCCGGTGTGAATATATATTTTTCCAAGTGCTAACTAATCTACAAATCAGTAAATGTAAAAAATACCTGGTTTTCATCAAACAGTTTTCAATGTGCTTTTCATTTACAGTCTTGGGACAGTAACATAGTCTGTGCAAACCCCTGTTCCTTGATCCCCACACCTGACAAAGAGGAGGATGAGCTGGTGTACCCGACTCCGACATACAAGCCTCAGATCACGCCGTCCAGGGCCTCCCCACTGCCTATACTGAAGTAGGTGTTGACTGCCCGTGGCGTCCAGGTCTCCTGCTCGCCTTCCTCCCAGCCCTCAGCAGTGTGGATGTGCACTGGTAACCTGTGTGGGTCTGGGTCTTTTTGCCTTTGTTACTGTAGCTGGGCAAATCGAGAGGAAGTCTGGAAGATCATGCTGAACAAGGAGAAGACATACCTGCGGGACCAGCACCTGCTGCAGCGGCACCCTCTCCTGCAGCCTCACATGCGCGCCATCCTCCTGGACTGGCTGATGGAGGTGAGCGCGTCCTGTGGTCTCTGCCTGTGTTTCACCCATTGACACGTTCTGTGTCCCTGAAGCTGTATGGTGTGTTTACTGCAATAGTCTTTTGATTTTCTGGCTTGCATTCCTCAGAGAATTTTTTTTTCACAAATTCACTTTTATTTCCTTGAGGGAAAGGGCCACAGCACCACACGGCTTCTGTCTACGATGGCCTTAGCAGGAGTACTGCTTCGGAGCTTGGTATGAACCCTGCTGCTGTTGCCGTGGGCCCAAGAGTTCCCTCTCCCCAGATGACTGCGGTTTTGCCGTCTGGAGTTACTGTGTTGTTTTCTCCTTTGTCTACATAAGCACATTTCTTGCCTAAATAGAATTCAGTTTCATGTCAAGCATAAACTTCTTTAATTTTCTTTAAGAAGGGCGGTGCCTGTGGCTCAGTGAGTAGGGCTCCAGCCCCATATGCCAGAGGTGGCGGGTTCAAACCCAGCCCTGGCCAAAAACTTCAAAAAAAACCAAACAAATTTTCTTTAAGAAGAGCTGTGTGTTTCTGAAGACCCCTCTGATATGGCCTAGACCACAGCCTTCCAGGCACACTTGCCTTTTTGACGTCTTGTTCCCGGCAGGACTTCTCAGGCTCCAAGATGGCAGGAAGAGAAAAGCAAGCCTGAAAGAGTTTCTAAAATCTACAGCCCTTAGATGTTTTAAAATTGGTTTCTAATTTTTTCCATTGGAGTTTAAATACAGTAGACCCTCCACAGTTGACCGCCTCCTTGAGTTGACCTAATTTTCATAGATGGGGGGGACGTGCACCCCCTATGTACATGTCAGCCCTCGCCCACTCTGTATGTTGGCCAGTTTGTTACAGTCCCTTGCGTGGTCACCTTACAGAGGGTACTATCATGGCAAAGTTGTGTTTTCCCCACAGAATGTTGTCCCAACAAAATATATTGATCCGTACTGTCATATGGCTCTGTAGTCAAAACAGCAAATATTACGAGTTTTGATGGATAATTATTAAATTTAAAAAGTGGGATTTGATCGGTAGCTGATCTATCATGATCTATCATGCAGGTGTAATGCAGGTGATGGACAGTGCCTCCATTGAAGGAGGCTTCCTAGACAGTCTTGTAAGAATGGTTGGTGAGAAGTGGCTTTTCTTCTGTGAAGTGGAAGGACTTTTCATGCAGATTTGTTTTATAAACAAAAAATACATATAGAAGTTGAGTGTCTAACTATGGTAGCTTCCCCTTATTCTTGGGGATTATGTCCCAACACCCCAGTAGACGTCTGAGGCGGCAGATAGAAACCCTCTCCGTATTATGCGTTTTGCCTACATAGTACATTACAGCTTCTCCTTGGCACCTCAGAATTGACAGTCACCACTCTTGTGCTTTTGGGTCATTATTCAGTAAAATGAGGGTTATTTGAATGAAGCCCTTCACTACTGTAGCAACAGTCCATCTGATAACCAAGATAGTGCCTGACGGGTGGGTAGCGCAGACTGTCATACGCTGGACCAAGGGGTGATTCACTTCCCAGGCAGGTGGGAGCAGGACAAGCCAGGAGGCTGCACAAGTTAAAGCTTTTAAGTTCTTAATCTCTGGAGCTTTCCATTTAATGTTTTCAGACTGCAGTTTACTGTAGGTAACTTAAAACCTGAGAAAACAAAATGGTGGATGGGGCAGGTCTGCTGAGTTTGCTGGAAACAGACAGTGCTATCTGCCCTTTGGAGAGCCAGCGTTCCCAGGGCAATACACACCCGAGCTGTGCTGGTCCCAGAACCACATTCCCATGCCACTCACCACCAGCACGCCTCCTAGTCCCCGTCTCCTGCTCTGTGATGTTTTCTAGCAGTATTTTCCTTGTAGAGTTTATACCGATTAGAAATGGTGTGTATGAAATTTTTGTCATTCTTAATTTGTGTTTCTTCATTGGTTCCTGAAAATGCCAAATATTGTTGAGCTGAACTCTTTGGCAGTCTTACTTTTAAAAGTCGAGGCCTTGGCTCGGCGCCTGTGGCTCAACGGGCTAAGGCGCCAGCCACGTACACCTGAGCTGGCGGGTTCGAATCCAGCCTGGGCCCGCCAAACAACAATGACAGCTGCAACCAAAAAATGGCCGGGCGTTGTGGCGGGCACCTATAG
>CAUYRH010015241.1:0-18267 GCA_963574655.1 Perodicticus potto | reverse complement strand
CCTTCTTACCACATTCCACAATAGCAGCCTCTTGGCCACTGAGACCTTGTCAGTATGGCAGTCCCATCAGCCCCCAAACTATGGAAAATCCACCCCAACCAGCATTCAAATATTTTGCTGTAAACTGTTCAAGTCTGCCCACTCTTCCAAGCTTTTCACTCAATGTGCATCTTCACCCCACAACTAGAAACTCATATGACGGCTGCCTGTGTAAGGATTGCCACATGTTCTTTCCCCACAACCCCCATGAAGAACTAATAATGTTTAACACATGCTTTCTAGTGAGTGACCAATCTTATCTCATTCCGGAACACTGAGTTACTTGGGGAATTGGCCCCAAGTCGCAAAACATCTCTAGGCTTGCCATGAAACTGTCCTGTTCTCAGCATTTCCTTTTAATGTGATAAGAATCAGTAACTGTCCTTTGCCAGCATGGTGTCCATTCCTCTACAACAAGTAGAACTATAATTGTTCATTTTCATCTTCCTCACACTACCTGCCTGGCATGTAGTAAAAATAGCAGATGCTACTGAAGAAATGACTGCTTCATACTTAGCAATTTCTCCATGACATAGATGCTGCAGTAATTGCTAAATGTTTATGAAACAATTTTCATTTACCTGTCAAATTCTAGATCAGCTACTATTCTTTCTTCAATGTATTGAAATCTCAAGGATTAATAAAGAATATGGTAAATTTGGAACTTTTCCTTTTGTTCCATAAAAATCTATATATGAGGGGCAAATTTGCTTTCCTATTTAAACTCATCAATGGTTGCTCATTCCCTGTCAGAATGAGGGCTGAACTCTGTAGCGCAGTGGTTCTATACATTAGTGTCACCTGGGGAACTATTAGAAGATACTCATGCTTGGACCCAAGACAAACCAGTTAAATGAGGAGGGGAGGGGCACCTAAGCATCAGAGTGGTTTTATGTTCACCAGGTGATTCCAATATACAGCCCAAGTGCAGAACCACTGAGCATAACTCAAGTTATATTTCTCACCCCTGGTTGTTCCCCATGGTAAAGTCTTTGAATTTTAACTATAATACATTAGGAAGCAACTCGATCTGCTTATGTCTTAAAAGGACCACCGACTGTTGTGAGACAGTGTAGGTGGCAAGAGTCGAGGATAAGTGGACCAATTAGGAGGCTTTAGATGAAGTAAGTTATAATTTTATTAGTTGATGATTCTAGAAAAAAATTGTTTTCTACTTAATTCTCAGTTACCCACATAATTGAGTTAATGAGACAGACACAAATTCAGAGCACTCCAGTAGATTGGAGTTCTATTATATATATATATATACTTATATACATATATATGTCGTATATTTCTTGCCATACATTCCTTTTTAATCTGTGAAGAACTTTATGCAGACTAAGCATCAAAACCATTATGTCATTGTGTCTGATTTGCAAACATCTCACGTATGTAATCTGAAATAGCCACTGACTTATAAATTTTTACAGTGCCTTTTAAAGCATGTAAAATTTAATATGATCTTGAATAATCACTTTCACTTAAAATTTTGGTAGTTAATAGTACACAGATTAAAGTTTATTAAGAAGGTAAACTCCTAATGAGTAGTGGGGCTAAAGGAAATGTTGCTGATTAAAGAAAAAAGCGTTTTTATTACACATTGCTCTGTGTGTCAGTGCTGTTGTGTGCCTTGTGCACATGCATGCTTCCAGCTGGTCCTTCCAGCTCTTAAAGGGCTGCAACATGTCATATAACAGCTTCTTATTTTCCTTTCCAAAACTAAATGAGGCTTCCTTTAATTGAAACACCACTGTGGGACACTGGATGTACTTTCCGTTTATTTGCCAAGCAGGTAAATATCCATGGAGAACCTGACCTACTTTGTGTGCTGCAACTATCATTGACAAATTAGCATAATCTCTTTTTAGTAGAAAATAGAATCTAAAGGATCTACAGTCTGGTAAATTTATTTATTCAACAAACTGGTACTGGGTCTGTACAATAGTCAAAAAATGTTTCAAGAGTTTGAAGAGTTAAAATTTAATATGGCATGAATAAAAACCTGTTATATCAAATAACATATGATAAGGAATACAATTATATTAATAATTATAATATAATAAGGAAGTTAAAGCAAGTGAGTTAGTGGTTATAAATTAAGGCACAAGCAGATTAAGTGCTAGGGGAGTGCGGTATAGGGAGAGACTTCATCAACAGAAGGGCTGATGGGAAAGATGCATCCCCCCAAATAAATGGGAGCACATTCTTTCTAAAGCACTTACATGAGCAAAGGCAAGAAAATAGAAAATCACAGAACTGAAATGGAACTGGGTGTAATCCTAACAAAAATGAGAGATTCAATGTGCAGTCCTCCTTCAAAGGTGTTATGCTATTTCTTGAGACATGAGTATATGTTGGGTGACTGTCCTCTTGAGAAGTTTGGCATATTGAGAAAAGAGACTCTCTGATTGCGAAATAGCCACCCTCCAAAACAACATATGTTCAGAATTAATAAAAGCCTGTTCCTTTGCCCCCAAATTATAAATGACAAGTTTGAACTTGCTTCATTTTTTTTTTTTTTTTTTTTGAGACAGAGCCTCAAGCTATCACCCTGGATAGAGTGCTGTGACATCACAGCTCACAGCAACCTTCAATTCCTGGGCTCAAGCGAGTCTCTTGCCTCCACCTCCCAAGTAGCTGGGACTACAGGTGCCTGCCACAATGCCCGGCCATTTTTTGATTGCAGCTGTCATTGTTGTTTGGCGGGCCCGGGTTGGATTCGAACCCGCCAGCTCAGTTGTACGTGGCTGGTTCCTTAGCCCGTTCAGCCACAGGTGCCAAGCCATGAACTTGCTTCATTTTGACAATGATTTTCAATTGCTTTGTCTTTTGCCCTCCTTTTGTTTCTGCGGACTGTTCATCCCTGTGTCCATCCATTAAGACCAGGCAGGCTTCTACTTGATTTGGACCTTATAGTTGTCCCTACCAGCAGCAGTGGCCTGGAGAGCTGTGTTGGTGTGATCCAGTGCGGGGCTGATGGTTGGGATATGTTTCACCTCCAGATTTTCATACCATTTTCTACATATCAGGAGCTCTACTGAGAACTTGATGTTCATGACTTAACATGTTCAATCCTGCCCTCAGCCAGGTGAGGTAAACACTGCTATTTGTCTCATTTTACAAATAAGAGTATTGAGGCTCAGGCAGATTAAAAGTCTTTGTTTAGGTCACACAATTATTAATACAGAGGGTGCCGAAAAATGTACACACATTTTAGGAAAGGAAAACTCTGCATTAACCCTACAATACCCCATCATGTTTGACTTCTGCAATTATAAGAGATGACAAGATGCATTATCTTGGCATGCAAGATAATAAACATTATTGGTATGTATCGAGTATTACAATTTTAATACAGACTTTTTCCTTTCTTAAAATGTGTATACCATTTTTTGGCAACCTCTGTATATGGTTTAACTTGACTTCAAATCTAGATCCATCAAAAGCCAGTGCTGGTGTCTACGACATTGTCTTTCATAAGGCATTGCCGAAGCTCTACCCATTTGCCTCAGTGCTTCTTTAGGTTTTCATGGTAAACTTGCCTCACTTCCCTTATTCATAAAAGACTTCAATTGACTGTCATTAGCCATTCTATCTGGCTTGAGCCTCTCTTGAGACTTAAACAGGCAGTCTTTAGAGCTTTGATGCATTGGAAAGATGTTGAAACTCTTACAAAACAAAAGAAGCCATTAGTAAATCAACAAATTGACGGCTTGAACGAGTACAAAGTGCAGTATTTTGGCAAAATTCTGCAGGAGCAATTGCACAAACCTCTGGAACAGAGCGGTCTCAGCCAGGTGAAATCTGAGATCTGAGGGGAAAGCCACAATGTATATGTCTGGGAAAAGGACAACAGCGGATCCCTTGACGAATGATAGTTGGAGAAGTCCACAGGTCCATGTAGGAAGAGGTTTTAAAATTCTGGCACTTGCTGAGCATGGAATTATAGCTTTCCAATAGCAGAGATCACTAATGAGAGGACCAGAGAGGACAGGAGATGAAACCCTCATTATCTACACTAGAGGAAGACCATGGCTTGGGGTGGATTAGAGTCCAGGAGGACGAACTCTCAGGGAGGTGGTGAGATCACAGCCAGCAGGCTCCTAGCCTTGCTGAGTCATGGAATCCTGGCCCCACCTGCAAGGGAAGGGCATCTGGTGAACAAGTCTTCTGTGCCATTCCCACCACTTTTGCTCTGCTGGGTATCATGCAGCAAACCAATTTAAAATAGCTCCCTCAGGGCTCTTCCATATATAATCAATTTCTGAAGAAGCTTCAGTTACTTCAGAGCAGCAGTCCTCAACCTGTGGGTTGAGATCCACAGGAACCATATTAAAGGGTTGTGGCATTGAGAACCACTGCTCTAGAGACAAAACACAGTTAAGGAAAGAAATTTTGTAAAAAACAAAAACCAAAATAAATAAATTAATAAAAATTGTCTTTAGGAAAATAACTTAAGAGTCTGGGGTCAGTCTGGCAGTACAATAATCATCAAAACATCAGCATTTCAATGTTAAAGAGCATCTCAGTAAACAAGGGAAATTCTGGCCCATTTTTGCAGCACAATTTTACTTAATTCAGTTAGCAACTGCTTCTATTTGTGTACAGTAAGGTTAGTCCTAAATTTATGTAAAATTCAAGGATGAAGAAAAATGAAGATCTGGTAAATTTTTTTTCTAATTTCTTGAAAATAATATTCTATACTACAAAATTGTCTTTGTAAAATATTAATGAATATGTAATGCCAACATATTCATAGATAATAGTGAAATATAGAAGTATTTTTATGTGTCTGAGGATATAAATGGGTTACCACAAAATTCTGTTGTTTTCTAATAGGGTTCATGGAGAATAATTTAAACTGAAGTTCACTTTAAGTGGATAAACTTGTTGGGCAATGTCTTTGGCCACCCTCAAGGCATTGTGATATTTTGCTATGACTACAACTATTGAGATACTCAATTTAAGAAAATAATTATTCGTTGATAACAACTTAGTAAGTAACTTTTAGTATGACTTTATAGGTTATTAGGTCTGTATGCATGGAAAATTCTGTCATTTTTTTGTTTTTTGTATAAAAACCCACAAGGTATCTTAAATGCATTTATTTCATTCTAGAAGTATAGAAATTTAGAACTTCATTGATTTTAGAGAATAAGTGATATAGTCACAAATAGGGCACAGATTTGGGACTCAGCATTTATAAGATGTTAGAAGTATGGACAAGAAAAGAGAAAGGTCTGCCTATGTTTTAAACATCTAGTATTACTGGGATATCTAACTCTAAACCAAATGGGTGGAGGTGGCTGCCAGAAATTTTTTAGGATCAATAGGCTAGGAGTTAGAACGATTTGAATAGGAAATATGTTATAATATTGGGCTCCTAAGTGCTGAACAGGAAAAATCTATTTATTAATTTGTTAATAATGGCTTTATTTTCCTGGCCAGCGTCTCAGAGGTTGAAGGAGATGGCAGCCCACGCAGGCCATTAGAAGGTCCCCGGGTCTTCCCGGAGGCACTGCAAACAGTCGCAGTAATGAGCTGTGGGTTACTGGAAAGAGGTTAGCTGATGCTTCCCACTTCCCATCCTCCTTCTGTGCTCTTTTCCTGTGCTACGTTATTTTTGTTGGAGTTTTAATTGTAATGATATGGGGCAGGTCAGGATCATAAAACCTTGAGGAGAGTATAGCATAGGCATTGATGAACCACTGTTTTCACACTAATTGGTCATATTTTCTCTGCATATGGAAGATCATTTATGAATCTGAAATTATAGCCGATGGGAATTATGCACCATATTTGATTACTATCCGATGTAGTAATCAATCTATACAGAGAAATATATTCTTCTGTCTACTTAAGAATTATTTCTTGGTCTTAGAAAGGGGCAAGATAAAACAGAAGATGCATAGATAAAAACAAATGGCAAGAAAGCAGCGCTGTTGTTTGTGCTGTCTGTGCTGCTCTTCATAACAATGAGAAATACTAGACACAGGTAATGCATGCAAAGCTATTTCACTTTTGTACCCTAATTATTTTTAGTGCCCCACAGCTCATTAATAATAGGCAACTGGTATAAAACTTTTAAATGACTCTGCTATTGTTTGTATTTGAATTCTCAGCTCTAACAATCTTTTCCTAATCTTGTGATTAAATAAGAGAAAATTTATTTCCGAATGGTGTTACTTTAAAAAAAGATCAGAAGGCATATATGCAAAATGGGCCCATGTGAGTAGGAAAATGTCAAAATAATTTTTTTCTAGGAAAAATAAGAGCATATAAATGACTTGGCTGAATAGAAATCTCCAAGTTGTTAGAAGTTGCTATCTTTCAAGTCAAAGTTAGGAAAAATGCAAAGTCAGAGGGCAGCACTTCAAATAAATTAATTCAATTTAATTCAAATTATATGTTAAATATGTATTTTGTGCTCAGCACTAAGCTCATGTCAACACTTTTCTCTGTCATTTATTTAGATGGGTGGTTTAAAAAGGTCCTAGTTTTCCACAGTAAAAGCAGGCAAGACACTGAGAAGCTGAATTTATTATGAAGTCCACAGAGAAACTCCAAATAATAGTGAACAATCATATTAAATAATAATAATAATAAAACAAATTAGAAATTTTTCATGTAGATTTTTGTTACTGTGAAACTACTGTGGACTGGGTCAACTCACCTAAATATTTCTGCATCAAAAACACAAGAACTTGAAGAACTTAGGAGTTTCCCATTGAAGCAAAGCTCCCCTAGTATAGACCACCCCTCCCCTTCATTAGTTAATAAATTCTCTTTAACTGAAGAACCATAATCTTTAGTTTAGGCTGCGTTTTGTGCATTAGTGTGTATTAAAAATCCCGGGTGACTCCTTCCCAGGAACTGCTAGACAACTCAAGAAGATTTAAAAAACCACAGGAAGGGAGTGGGGCACTAATGCAAGGATGGGCAGAGGAGAGGGTTCAAGGCGGTTGTTGAGGACCTGAGTTTAATTTCCCTGGAGATACTCCTTTTTGTGCTCTGCGAGCTGGGCTCTATTTAAAGGCTATTGTTGAATATAATCAGTCTACTTATTACTACTTTTTCCTATGAAAATCTTTTTCTGAAATTAATGAGAATACTTGCTTTTCACAAAGAAGAGAGGTATATTCCTTCTTAAAATCTTTTCAAAAATAAGACATAGGTGGTCTAACATTATCATACAGTTAATTTCCCCCCCCCAAGCTGCTTCTGCTTTTACCATGGACACCTTTATAAATGGGCACATTTTTTAAAATAAAGGACTCATATTTTCCCGTCATTTATTAATTAATTAAACAAATATTTAAGTGCCTTTTTTGAGCCAGGTCCTGCAACTTGATGATGAGCTATCAGGCAGGCCGCTTTGATGGAATTAAAGTCAGCTACCAAAGCCTGGTTAAATGTTCTTGTCTGAGGTTATTGACAGGTCCATACTTGCATTTATTTTCTTTTTTCACATTAAAATTCCATTCTAAATAAATGTTTTTTACACAATGTATTTTACCATTGGTTGTCTGTGAACCAAGTTGCTTCAAGAAAGTTTCATTGGGAACATGAAACTAATAGGATATGGTTCAATTTCCCAAATCTCATTGGAAAATTAAATTGAATGTGCCCTGAATTCTTCTCCTGAGTTTATTTCTCTGGCTGATCTATGAGCTCTGCTGAAAGGCAGAATTACTTACTTATCGATCAATAATAAAGTTCAAGAAAGATAGATGTTAATGAAATGGCTGAGTAAACAACACTGCAGAAACCTTAATAATGCTGTAAATGGGAATAAAAATATCATATTTCCTGGTGAAGTGTATAAGCAAAAGGAATTCATATAGAGCACACTTTCAGGTGATTGCTATTTAAGTTCCATATATTATCAGAGAGTGTTCAATGTCAGTCACTTCTTAGATTCTCCCAGCATATTTTATCACTGTTACAAAATCACATATAAAAATTCATCTAGAGCAACCATATCTTTGCTTCTTGTTAGATTCTGTTATGACATCCTGAACTGAGGGGTCTTCATATGTAGCAGAATCTTCAGACTGTGACTGATGAAGAAGTGGGCATGTCCCAGTGAGGCGTAGCACCGTGGCATGAGGCCATCGGTGCTCACTCTGCTCCCTGGCTCTCAGGGTCCTAAGCCCAGCTGTCCTAAGAGCCTGTTACAAAGCTCAAAAGATAAGGAGTCCTCAGGATACCTGAGAGAGATGGCTCAAGTTAGGTTTAAAGACACAGACCCTGAGAAAATGAGTGCTAAGTAGTTAATTTGGGAGGAGATCCCTGCAAGGGTCCAAAGGAGAGTGGGGAAGTGAGTGGGAGGAGAGGCCGTGGGCAGTAGAGTGGGGTCAGCTGGTGCAGAGTGAGTGGGAGGAGAGGCCGTGGGCAGTACAGTGGGGTCACCTGGTGCAGAGTGACTGGGAGAAGAGGCCACGGTCAGTAGAGTGGGGTCAGCTGGTGCAGTGAGTGGGAGGAGAGGACGTGGGCAGTAGAGTGGGGTCAGCTGGTGCAGAGTGAGTGGGAGGAGAGGCCGTGGGCAGTAGAGTGGGGTCAGCTGGTGCAGAGTGAGTGGGAGGAGAGGCCATGGTCAGTAGAGTGGGGTCAGCTGGTGCAGAGTGAGTGGGAGGAGAGGCCAAGGTCAGTAGAGTGGGGTCAGCTGGTGCAGACTGAGTGGGAGGAGAGGCCGTTGGCAGTAGAGTGGGGTCACTTGGTGCAGGCAACTAGGTTCCGTCTGGTCGGAGATGGTATAGAAAACATGCCTCTTAGTTACCCAACCAGACAGAGAAAAAGTGGGGTATTTTTTTCTAACTTCCCATCTGTCATTGATTTGATGACTGCTTCTAGGGACATTAATTTTCTGACACTTCCGGCTCACTCTGTATGCAGGCCACGTATTCTCCCTCGTCCAGAAAAATAAAAATAGCCCTCAAGTAATTGCAATAAGAAAGCTTCGTGATTGAGAGGTGGGTTCTGAGGGGATCTGAACAGTAATGCTGCACATCTGCTAGGGAGGCAGACAGCTGAGATATGTTTGTCAAATAGGAAAAAGAATGGATTAAAGCTGTATAGACCTGAATTTAAATTGTGATTTATTTGCTTATTAGCTATGTGACCTTGGTAAATTTCCTCAATTTTTTGTAGCCTGCCTCTTCTCTCATAAACAAGGACAAGGCCTACATTGAAGGGCAGTTGTAAAAATTAGACAGGACCATGGATATGGAGTAACACAGTTGGTACTTCTTGGTGGATAGTGGCTAGAAGGTTGCTATTTATTAATTTAATAAATGCTGACTAAGTACCCACTATGCGCCCGGCCTGCGGTATGTGTTACAGATGTAGAGGTGAATAAAATAAAGTCCGTCACGTACTAAGTAGTTTATGTTCCACTGGAGGAGATGTATGAGATAAATACACATAAATATTTAATCTGCCATTGTTCTTTTCTTGTGGCCTTACTCAGCAGGAAAAACGATATGTGACTCTCCTGACTTCTCTTCTCTTTGTAGGACACTTGCCCCTTTGCCAGACTCTCCCCTTGGGCCCTGGGGCTGACACTGCCCTCTGCTGCCCAAGCTCAGGTGCACGCCCCTTGCACAGAGCCACCCCATCCTGGGCAGCGTCTCTGCAGTGAAGCTGTCTCTGCCCTGCCTTCTCTCAGAGCATGTGAACAAGGTATTTTGTTTTGTGGGGAAGGACTTTCAGCTTATTTTCACATCAGGAAAGTTTGCAGATGCTCATTCTAACCAGGTGTCAATAGATGATACAGTTTAATGCTTTACCTTCCCCATAGAATTTTCTGCCCTTAAAATTTCAGGTTAACAGTATGGCCTCTTTTGACCAGGAAATTCTTTATTTTGATTGCTTGAGGAAATGGGGTGAGCATTTTAAATGCTGGCTAGTGGAGGGGCTTTTTAATCTCACTGAGTCTTCACGACCATCCTGTGAGATGGGGATCAGTGTTGTATGGATAAAGGAAATGGAGCTTAGGGAGGTATGGGCTTGCTCAAGGTCATACGGCCATAAATGGTGAAAATGCATAAAGCATACGTTTTTCTAATGCATGATGCTACCTCTCCAAAGAGTCCCATAGGAGTGTCTGGTACAATCCAGCTACTCAGTTATGATCATAGGGGGTATCATGAAGAAGGCACTGTGGGGAAAGTGAGATCTTTGGAATGAAAAACCAGAGTGCTTTTTCATGGTTTTAGGAGAGGGGCACATCATTCCCTGGTTCATGCCATTGTGTTGCTTAAGAAAGAGCAAATTCCAAAGAGCAGTAGCTCCATCCAACAAAAATGAGACTCTCCGGATTGATTAAAAAGAAAAAAAAAAAGCACAAAACAAAACAAAGCAACTTTAGATGGCATACATCTTTGTGGCTAGTGATTGTTGTGTCATATGGTCTTAATTTGGAGAAGTAAAACTTTTTGGCAGAAAGAGGAAAGATGCCATTTCCTGGTAAGCAGCAGAGACGGGATCTGGGTGTGACTTCCAGACACGGTCTCTCCAGGCACAGAACATGCAAATCGCTGAGCAGGGCGGCACACCCAGGCTCTCAGCGCACTCTGGGAGGGAGACCAAGCCCACGCTGGCTTGGGACATGGCCCCGCCAAAGAACTTTTTCGAAGAAATGAAGTTTTGTTATTTTTGATTATATTTGTTGGCTTTATCAATAGGCAAATGGCAAGAGAAAGAATATGAGACAGGGAGAAAGACAAAATTCGGTCTAAGATCATAATGTTATTTTACTAACTTGTGATTGCAGGTATGTTCCCTTCACTAGTTTAATCCTTAGTTTTCTATAAAACTGAGATTATGTTATCTACCAGAGTTGTTACAAAGACTAAACTTGATAATGTATATTACCTAGACATTCACGAGCTTTGGTTAAAAATGACGTCAAACAGTCAAATTTAATAGGACTTTTGCGAACACTTTGTTTCCCCGCCAGTCGTTTCACGCATTTTCGAGCAGTGCTGTCTTGAAGCGATCACAATTGGTCAAGGCCGCCGCACCCTGTTGGCTCTGCCTCTGACCGGCGCCGCTGCCTCTGATCTCAGCTGCTCTGAGGCTACTCAGCTCTCTGGATGTAACAATATTCCTGGAGTGGTCAGTTTAGGAATGAGCAGAAGGAACTCTTCTCTTCTCTGAGTTGACTCACTTAGGGGAGGGCCAGCACCAGGGTGTCTTTGCTCCCAGATGTTATTAACTAATTATACCATCCGTCACTCCTACTTCCAAATCACACTTGCCAGCTCCTTCTATATCTCGCAGTCAAAAGATAACTGAGGTGGATTCAAAGTCAAGTGTGACTCATAGACCAGAACTGAACACTAAACTCTGCTTGCTTAATGACTGGACTGGCCTCTTAGGTGACATAAAACAACCCCACTCACAGCCTAAAAACTAGGCAGACCCTGACCAGTGTCTGCCTGTGACTGTGCCAGCACTCGGCTCATGGCCAACCGGCCTCCAGTGTCCGGGAGCCTCACTTCTGTGCCTTGATTTATTCCCCAGAAGGGTCGGGTTTTGTCAGCCACTGCCGGGGCTCTCTGCTCAAATCAGTTAATTTTTGCCATGTTCCTATTGTTTCTAGCAAGGTTTCTTGTTCCCACTATTCAAATTAGAGTGATAATTCTCCTCTCTACCAATTTTTACTGTCTTTATACTCATCTAAAGCTGTGATTTTTGCCCCCCCTTTTCACATTTCAAAGTTCCTCATATGGGATATCACATTAAGTAGCAAGTATGATATTAAATATTAGATCCACGAAAGCACCTGATCCAAGATTCTGCCACTATTTTTCTCTCCAGAACCCAAAGCAAACCCTAGGATTAGTGGATAAAACGATTAAGCAAGTGAATTAGGGGAAACCTCCTATGAGAGTAATTTTATTTGAATTGTTAGGAATAAGAAGCAAATTTCACGAGCTTGAAGAGTCTAAGAAGAGACAATGATATACTCTTCTCTGGAAAAAAATGGATAATGATAGAAATTATAGAAATAGGACTGTAGTTTGAAGAGGGAAGGAATTTTTGAGTGGATAGAGATTTTGAGTATGTGTGTATAGATTAAGAAGTAAAAGAAACTGGGGAGGGATATATTGAATAAGGAAGAGTGAGAATGATTCAAGGGATAGTTTTACAGTAAACATAGTGAATAGGCTTAAGATTGTACAGATAGAGAAGGCTTAACCTTGGAACAGAGTAAGGCTATGCCTTTACTGAGATTGGAGGGACAGTGGCGAGGATGGATGGAACAAAAGCTATACTTGTAACAGTGCAGAGGGGTGTTGAGGGCCTTACAATTTTGAAGTGAAATTAATAGAAATAATAACCTTCTATAAGTAAAAGTCTTAAAATTAATATAATTTTATAATTATATTCCAGGGTTGTAGCTAATGTACATTTTCAGGAAAGTTGGTGTTTTGCCTTATTGTATCAAGAGTTGTTTGCCATTTTGGAAAATCATATTACCAATGGAAATGTTCCTTCTGGTATCTGAAAAGGTGACCAAATTATAGCAGGCTGACTTTGAAGCCACGTAGAGTCAAGCAACTGACTGCTTCAATCTGTTTTCAAGTGCAGTCCTGCAGGAGTGTTTGCATATCAAGACGCATATTACATTGTATTATATGATTCCCTTTCATTTCTCCTTTGTATTATAGAGCATTTTGTTTTACGAATTTTCGAAATTTTACATGAAGATGGGTTATTACCTATTAATCTCAATTCAGAATAGTAAAGTAGGCCAAGAATATAGTCATCTCAAGACCAAATTGGGGCTGAATGATACAATCACATGGCTTTAGTTTCTTGTGGACGGTTGGATTCATGGTCTCAGTTTCTGAAATACTGGCCTCTGCATAGGATTACTCACAACAGGACAGCTTTATTTCCCCAGAACTTGTAATAAGACAGAGAGGAAGAGAGAGAGAAAATCAGAGAGATGAGAGAGAAAGGGAAAGAGCACCATGAGAGACCAGGAGCAGCTGCTATAGATGGAAACTAAAATCTGTGTGCAGCAGAAGCTCAGAGGTGACATCCTTTCCCCTCTGCCACATTGTGTTCTCTAGGTAGAATTCGCTAAATCCAGGCCACGCTCAAGGAAATGAGAGTCCACAAGGACTAGAAGCAGAAGGTGAAGATCAGGGTTCTCTCAGGGCCTGAGTTTCTGCAAGGCCCTTCCAGAGGAGAAGGGAGAAGCCCGGGGCCCAGGCTTTCTTGCTGCGTCTCCTCCATTGTCTTGTACACTCCATGATCTCCACTTTTGCTCATTGTTTTACTTCCCTCACATTTCAGTTCAGTATACATCAGCAGGCTCTTGAAATATATCCCTTCTCTGCCTTTTTCTTTCAACTCTCTCATACCTTTAAGAAATTCTCTTGTTTTTTCTCACATCTTTTTTCATTTCTCTTCCAGATTTATAAAATATCCCATGCCATGATAATCTACATATATCAATATTAAAGAAAATGAAAGAATAGCCTCATATTTTGAAATAAAACTCATAAAAGAACTATAGCTGCACCTCTATATTACCATTCCACCAAAATCTTTTCAGAATCTTCAAACCTCCACCACCTTCCTCATCTCTATCCAATTCAGCACATTCTTCTGTAAGAATTCTATGTAGCAATATATATTGAACATCTGATTTGATCTATTTTGTTTTGTTTAACTTAGCTACTACCACTGAAAACATCATTACCATTTTTTAAGAAAAACCTCAACACTAGCTAAAAAAGCCTTGAACATATTAAATAACTTAGCCATTATTCATGAGATGACATATTATAGTAGAAAAAGTTCTGCTCCAGCAACCAAACATCCTGACTTCCCACTTCAATGCTGCCCATTATTGGTCCACTTGCTGGTCCCAGTGTGGATCAAGCTCACCGGCTGCTCCCCAACATGCCCAAGTCTGGTGAGATAGAACACTCAGCACAACAAGGTACTCGAAGCAGATTTATCACTTACAGACAGGAAGCAAGGGCCAACAGAAGCCAGATAGCTCTTTCTAGCTTGGGTATGGATTGCTATTTCTGGTTGAAATGGTGAGAAAGAAGGCAGAACTAAAATTTATTACACAGTGAAGTAGAGCTTGACTAACACATCCTCCAAAGCTCAGGAAAGCTTTCCAGGGTGGGTAGAATCCCGACGGTGCAAGCCCCATTTGCACCGCCGCTGAGAGACAGTGGGCAGTAGCCCATGTTGAGATTTATACACAGGGGAACTTAACAGGCTGAGTGAAGCACTGAAAGACACCTGTTTCTTGGGGAGAACAAACCGAAGCTGGTGCTGTTCTGGTTAGTCCCTCCCCATCTCTGGATTCTTAGCACAGTCTACAGTTATTCTTATCAACTACAAGCAATACTGGAGAGAGAACAGGGTTGATCCAAGACCACCTGTCCACATTATCTTGAGTAAGTTACAATATCTTGCAGCCTGGTTTGATCATAAGTATAAAAGGAACCACAATATCTGCATAGATTCTTAAGCATTCCTCCTAAGATAAGTGAATAAATAGTTGTAAAGATACTTTGGAAACCATGACATATCAGACAATTTTAAGAGATCATTATTATTTGTACCATTATTTCTGTGGGGAAAGGTCTTCCAAGGTCAAATCATACTCATGTAAATAAACGAGGAAAAAATCCATTTATACGTTAGGAATTTTCCATATTAAAAATTATTTTTATGCAAATAAAATTGTCTGAATAATTTATGCATAACCCCTGATAATGAAGATGACATGGAAAATATTTTTACTCTAGTAAAATTTACATTTTTACCTGAATTATTTTTCAAATTATATTTTTATGCCTTTGAACAGAGAAGATAGAAGAAAGAGAAGTATCATTACAAACTCTGAGAGTACAAAAGTTTGACTTTAGTATCACAAGAAACCTGCATAGGCCAGAGTCTACATAGGCAAGTAATGAATGTCTTTCATGTCAGGCAGAACAAGCTTAAAGTCACAACTATGTAGTCCTAGGAGATCTAATATGAAGCATAGGAGAAGCTGTTGAGTTTTTGGTTCCCTGAGCATCAATAACAACATGAAGCGAGGGGCACAGTGAGCTCTCAGGAGAGCCTTTGATACAGACAGGCCAGCCCAGCATCTGCTCCTCTTTCCTGTCTGCATATTTCGAATCTAATCACCTTTGAGCACACCTGCGCATGACAGCTCTTTTCATCTTGGACACCTTTTAGACACTATTCAGTACTGAGCTTTTAAAATGCGACTTTACCAATACAGTGAGCAGGAGATATATTGTATGGTTCTGCAAGAACCTGTACGATCATTTATAAAAATTAGTGTAAGCAGCTTTTAAAAATCTGTGATTTTTGGCTAAAGTTCTAAACAATTTTGATGTTAAACATAAAATGCAAGTCTGATTCAGTACTTACTCCTGAAAATGCACATGGTAGCTAGATGAAAAATACAGGCAGAGAGTAACAAATTGGCAATACTAGTCAAAATAAATGCTAAGAATTTTCCAGTGTCATGATCATGATGACCATCATAATTATCATATTGACTGGTCATTTAATTAATAAAACAGTATATTTTTCTGGGTTATTCAAATAGGTCTATTGCCCCAAAATACAAAATCTAAAAGCAGTTTATTGACAGACAATAAATATGGAAACTTTGGAGGTAAATGACCTTTTCTTTTAATAGATGCATGAAATTAGCTGGAAGTTGAAAGGAAATGGACTTTCCTCAAAATATTACACTCACTCACGCTCATACCCACATTTTGAAATTTCATTCTTTCATGGGACCACTTGTTTTGGGATTGCTTCCCTTGAGTTTTCAATCCTTTCCCTCTCTTCACTCATCTTTAAATATTAATGTTCAGGTTCCCTACGTAATCTTGCCTCTCCTCCATAAAATCTCTCAAATGCATTCTCAGTGTTTAACTTCCATTTACCTGCTGATGACACTAAGCTTTCTAGAGCTGTCCTGGCATCTCTCCAGACCCAGATATTTCATTGGCTTTTATGACTCTTCACCAGGCTATGTTTCAACTTGTCATTCATTTATGTGGATTGAGCACACTTATATTCCTCCCTTGCCTTTTTAGAATGTCAGGAAAGGTATTTTAAAGTAGAAATTATCCTCCCCACACCCATCCTCCCCCCTCCCCTCTCCTCTCTATCCCCTTTCCCCATATTCTTAGGGAATAGCTATAACATGGTTTCATATAAGGGCTGAGTACATTGGATACAATTTATTCCATTCTTGAGATACTTTGCTAAGAAGAATATGTTCCAGCTCCATCCATGTTAACATGAAAGAGGTAAAGTCTTCATCTTTCTTTAAGGCTAAATAATATTCCATGGTGTACATGTACCACAATTTATTAATCCATTTGTAGGTCGATGGGCACTTGGGCTTCTTCCATGACTTAGCAATTATGAATTTGGCTGCAATAAACATTCTGGTACAAATATCTTTGTTATAATGTGATTTTTGGTCTTTTGGATAAATACCTAGTAGAGGACTTGTAGGATCAAATGGCAGGTCTATTTTTAGATCTCTAAGTGTTCT
The DNA here is from genome assembly GCA_963574655.1 of Perodicticus potto. Classification (NCBI taxonomy): domain Eukaryota; kingdom Metazoa; phylum Chordata; class Mammalia; order Primates; family Lorisidae; genus Perodicticus; species Perodicticus potto. The sequence continues at coordinate 1,652 of CAUYRH010015241.1, read as the reverse complement.
CCAAACATCTTTCCAAAAGGAACGTATTAGTTTGCATTCACACCTACAATGCATCTTACAAGGGTACATGTGAAATTTACTAAATGTAGAATATAAATGTCTTAATACAATAACTAAAATACCATGAAGACTATGTTAACCAGTTAGATGAAAATATTTCAAATTGTATATAAAACCAGCACATTGTACCCCACAATTGCATTAATGTACACAGTTATGATATAATAATTAAGGATAATAATAAAATGGAAATTATCTATGTTAAAGAGGAAACACAAGAAAATAAAATCATAAGTACTATTTGAGAAATTTCTGAAAGACAATAAGCAGATGGCCTGAGATTGGCAGAGAACAACCTTCTGTAGTGAATTTTTGAGACAGGCCAGAGAAGGTTCTGAGGTGAGCCAAGTTCAGAGAAAGGGATGCGAAGGAGAAATAGGGATTAAGGGTGATCTGCCTCACTTCATAGAAGGTGGTGCAGTGTGACTTTTGATCCCTTTATCCATCTCACCAGCTCCCATCCCTTCTACCCAACTGTGCTTGAGCTAAATGGTGGGCTGCAGAAGCAGTTACCGTCATGCAGAAACTGAGCGTCAGCCCTCAGAGGAAGAGTGAGGAATCCCAGTGGCTGGAAGATGAGCTTCTGGGGCCAAAGTGGTTTCAAATTCCACTCCCTCTGCACAGTAACTGGAGACCAACTCTATTCAACAGGTCTTTTGTCCTTGAAAAAGGAGAGAATCCTAAGATTCTCTATTTACTTAAGGAAAACAAACATTGTAAAATAGAGGCAACATATTCAACAACAGCAAAACTAGTAATCAGAGAACTAGAGTTACTGGAAAACAGATGGAGCCAGAAAGAGCAATTGCTGTCCTGAGAGCTGCACATGAAGTCCCAGACATGGTGCTAGGTAGACTTTTTTTATGTGAAGACTCTGAAACAAACTGTGGTTAATTTTAAAAAAGGAAATTTATCAGCAGTATATGAAGAAATTGATGGAACGAATATAAGTCTAGACACCCAAGATTAGAAATAAAATAGGAACCATAACAAGGACAAGGGCAGGAGCTAAGCATTAAGAAGCTATGTCATCTTCAAGTGAATATACATATCTTGTTTTCTTGATTTCCTTGGAAATCAAAATTCTAAGAACCACCAAGTAGAAATTATAGAAAAACAAGGCAGAGTTTGGTGAGGGATAAATAATTGCCTTGTTAGGCAATGTTTCTATTTTTATTTTTGCAAAAACATCACTCATTTAATGTTGGAAAGATGTAATGTTTTTAGTAGAAAAGATGAAGCATTAATATACTAGAAATATATACATAATTGTAGAAAAATAACACATCAGCACTCTTAGATTGCTCTTATCATCCTAAGTATATAGATAAGTTTATAAAGAGGACTTCTCCAAGGACATATGAGTAATAAACAATGAGGCAAGATCTCAACAAGAGATCTCATGACAAGATACATAATTTATTCAACGTATCATATTAGGCAAATTTTTTTTTTTTGAGACAGAGCCTCAAGCTGTCACCCTGGATAGAGTGCTGTGGCATCACAGCTCACAGCAACCTCCAATTCCTCGGCTCAAGCGAGTCTCTTGCCTCCGCCTCCCAAGTAGCTGGGACTACAGGCGCCCGCCACAA
>CAUYRH010015239.1:0-17410 GCA_963574655.1 Perodicticus potto | reverse complement strand
TCATTATCTTATGTTCTGGGAAACAGAAGTAAGACAAGATTCTCACTATGCTAAAATCAAAGTGTTGGCAGGGCCGCGTTCATTTCTCTAGACTCTAAGGCAGTGGTTCTCAACCTTCCTAATGCTGCAATGTATTTTCATTGTGAAAAAGGGGTCGCAACCAACAGGTTGAGTACTGCTTCTCTAAGGGATAGTCTATTCCTTGCTCCTTCAGTTTGTTGGCAGAATTTAGTTCCTTGCACTTGTGTAGGACCGAGGTCTGTGTTTCCTTGCTGACTGTCACTCAGAGTTTTTCTAGTTTCTAGAGGCTGCCTGTGTTCTTTGGCATGTGGCCCCTTTCTCTATCTTCAAAGCCAGCAATGGGGGAGGGAGGGACGAAGTCACCAAGTCAGTCTCTCACTTTGAATTTTTCCCTCCTCTTCTTCTGTCTCCTATCTCTGACTAACCCTTTTGCCAACCTCGTCCATTTTTAAGGCATATGTGATTACCTTGGACCCACTGGATAATCTGAGAACATCTCCTATTTTAAGATCTGTCACCTTAATGTCATGTACAAAGTCCCTTTTGCCAAATAAGGTAGCATGGTCACAGATTTCAGGGATTAGGGCATGGACATATTTGGAGAGCCATTATTTGCTTACCACATATGCTTTATTTGTTTTAGTTTTGTTTTAAAATATGTCAATACACTGATTGCAAAACAGCCTCTTAAAACCAGAGAAGATAAATAAAACAAGCAGCAGAGGAACAGGACCATGTGATTTTGTGATAGGTGGTACCAAGCTATTGGAAGAAGTTGGAGTTAAATGCAGGTACCACTTACATCTGTTCTATACTATAAAAACCCACTTCTCTGGTTTGAGTGATTTGCTCTTCATCCCTGAGGCTTGTTTTCTACCTCTCTTGATGTTGTTTGTGGTGTTTGCTCCCATTTAAAGTACTATTTGGCTTTCTCTCTTTGTATCCAAACCCGTCATGGCTGTGCTCAGGTTCTACATCTTCCTGGAGCTGCCCGTGACTTCAGAAATCACATTGACCTCCTAAGTGAATCATTTTGAAGAAAAAGTCGCATGCAGACAAAACTCCAAAAAGGAAATAGCTAACAAAATTAGACCAATATCAAGTATAATCACGGGAATCATACAATGCCGGCAACAGCATGGAATGAACCAGCTAAAGGCCTGATTCTCTGAAATTCTATTTAATTGGCTCAGCACCCATAGCTCAGTGGTTCGGGCGCGGGTCACGTACCCCAGAGCTGGCGGGTTCAACCCAGCCTGGGCTTGCTAAACAACAATAACTACTGCAACAAAAAAAATAGCAGGGCATTGAGGTGGCAGCCTGTAGTCCCTTCCTTCCTTCTTTTAATTAATGAGAAATAAGTAAACACATGAATAAATGAAATTGTACCACTTATTTCATCATTTGTATATTTTAATCACCTGCTCTGAGATACAGAATGACTAATTGTAATAGCTCCATAAACATATAAAAAATGAATAATCATTCCTTTAGTGGCTCTGATGATTTTTACTCTCGTTTATATTATTTGATTAGGTGCAGTAACAATTTGAAATTCTCATTCATCATTACTTTTTATTTTATTGAAGATGGAAATCTTATTTAATCTTATTAGACTAAATTTACCACATTTATAGGAACACTATTCTTCTGAACCAAGATACTTGTAAAATTAACTAAAGGATATATATATATACATATATATATATATATTTGCAATTTTTGGCTGGGATGGGTTTGAACCCACCACCTCTGACATATGGGGCCCACGCCCTACTCTTTTGAGCCACAGGCTCTGCCCTAAAAGACATTTTTTAAAATGCCATTTGTAGTGATTTTATTATTTGGGGAACATTATATTCTATTGGTCTATAAACATGGCATTCACAAATTAGTAAATTTTATCCAACTTCCATTTTACCTAAGTAGCTTTAAAAATATAATTTTAATAAATTTAGACAGTATTTGAAAAAAATATAATTTCATTTTAGATGATTTTAAAAGTCCTTCAGGACTACAAAAATAATGTTCTTTGTCATTTATTGACTAGCTGTTTCTTTTCTGTCCAAATGACCCATTTTTGAAAACAAATAATGTTTCCTGTAGCTCATTACTACTCTGATGAAAAAAAACATATTAACTTCAGACTGGTTTTGACCTTCTGTATCATTTTATAGTACAATTCCTCAGAAAAACATTATATGACATCTAGCAAATTGCCCCATCTATTCAGTTGAACAGATTGAAAATGTCAGCACTTGTTTCTAGCATTCAACATGAAATGATAATAATTCTACTTTAGGTTTCTCTCATTACCAAATTCGAACTATATTGTTGATAGATATCTTAATTTATATTAAACCAGCATGTGTTTGAAATACATTAATTTTAATAAAATTCAAATATGTTAAAAGTAAAATTTTCTTTTTATAAATGTTTATTTATTATGGCACATTATCCAAATTGTATCATGTGGGAGATATCTCAGGGATATGATTCATATATATGAATATATGCAAATATATATATACCCCCAAATTTGGACAGCATCGTAAAACCTAAATTTGAAAATTCTCCAGTTCTATTAGATCTGTATAGCCTGCTAGTCATCATCCTTCTCACACTAAGTTTTCTCTTAAAAACAAATACTCATTAGAGACTCAGAACAGGTTGCAGACAATTTATTGTAAATCATGTTACTATTTTCTTCTATATCAACAGAAAAAAGAAGTTGAAGAATGTATTATGTCAGAATAATGAGGAAATGAAAAAAGAGGCTGTAAAGAGTCTAGAAAAGGCAAGCATTGACCTGTAGGATGTTGCTCAAACTTATGATTTTATCCAGGAAAATATGGAAATGAAACCAAGTTCCCTCATACTAGTGGCAACTTGGAAAAGTTACATCAAAAGTTTGCGCAGTGTGAAAGTTCTCACCACCATTCTTGGTGGCATTTACACCTGTATTTCACACAGCAAAGTGTATATAAATCCCAAAGTCATGATTGATAATGAAAATTTCTGAATAAAATAATTGTTTGAATCCCACCTTCAGAGAAATTTTAAAATAAGAGATTTTCTAATAAAAATAAGCAAATCTTCATTTTGAGTATATATGAATTTATAATCTTATTTTAAGATGATTATTATTGCTTTGAAAATCATTTTTTATTATCTGTTAGAATTTTTCTATAAAATCAACATCAAGATCATTCTCTCCAGAATTGTCAGAACCCCAAGCACTGTAATCATTTGGTGGCGTATATCAGTATGTTTGCTCCTTAAAGAGAAGAGGATCAGAAAGCGTTTCCTTGGACAAATTCTGCATGAGATACTGAGATGGTTGTGGAGCCCCGTGTACTGGGAGCTAAAGACCCAGCTCTGCGTCTAGTGCCACCCTCCGCTGTACAAGCTTCATAGTAATTTAAATATTAGAACAACTATCCATACATGAAATTATTATCTAAACAAGAAAATCTGGGCATATGACTAGGTTTGTGAATACTTTCTCCCTTATCTTACCAAGCCTACCAAAAGTGTGATGTTTCTAGAGTTGGTAAAAATTACTGGCCTTAGGGTGTGCCTAATACTGGTACAATGGCAATGATGACAGGCTTAGATTACGACACTCATTCCCCTTTGGATATGAGAAAAGGCTTCTCAAAAAGGATGGTTGCAAAAAAGCCCAGATTGCTAATATTGGGGAAAAATACCTAACTCTTTAATACCAAGATATTGACAGATATCTGCAATCACCGAGAATATACAGGTAAACATGCCATTACCAAATAAACTAAATAAGGCAGAGAACAGTGCCGGAGTCACAAGACATATGTCCTTTCACACAGAGAGGTCAAACCAGCAGTTGTGATGAAGCTCAATGGACTTCAAGATAACACGGAGAAGAAATTCAGAATTCTATCAGAGAAATTAAGAAAAAAGATGGAAATAATCATACAAAATCAGTAGAAATTCTAGAGCTAAAAATCCAATTGGACAAGCTAAAACTGCAATAGAGTCTCTCAAGTGCATAAATGATCAAGCAGAAGAAAAAATTCATGACCTTGAATGTATACTTTATGAAAGCATACAGAAGAGGGAAAAAAAGAAGAAAAATACCTAAATAATAATCACACATAACCACAAGATCTAGAAAATAGTCTCAAAAGGTAATATCTAAGAGGCATTGGCCATCAAGATGTAGACAGAGAAAGAAATCAGAGAAGGCTGTTTATTTAATGAAACAATAATAGAGTATTTCACAAACCTAGAGTAGGTTGTGATATGAGATGTATAAATTTTATATCCAGATGAACGAAGGTCATGGAACAAAAAGCAGATTCAACTTAAATAAGACTATTGTAGGACATGTAATAATCAAACTCTCACAGGTCAAAAATAAAGAATAAAAAAGATAAACAAAGGAAAGTTGATTTTTTGAAAATAGATAAAATTGAGAGAACTTTAGCCAGAGTAAATAAAAAATAAGACTGAAGACCAAAGTAAATAAAATCGAAAATGAAGCAATGTTACAACAGATGCCACAGAGATTCAAAGTCTCATTAGAGACTGTTATGAGCAATAGTGTGCCAATACATTAGAAACTTAAGAACAATGAATAAATTCCTAGAAACATACCACCTACCAATTTTAAACCATGAATAAATACAAAACCTGAATAAACCAATAATAAATAATAAATCAGAAGCAATAATGAAAGTTTTCCCATTAAAGAAGTGCCTAGGACCTGCTGAATTTGCTGCAAGTTCTACCGAACGTATAAAGAATTAAGTCTAATCTTGCTCAAATATTACAAAAAATAGAGGAGGAGGAAATATTTCCAAACTCATACTAGGTGATCAGCATTATCTTGATACTTAAACCAGACAAAGACACAAGAAAAAAAAAAACTATAGACCAATATCTCTGATGAACAGTGATGCAAGAATCCTTAACAAAATACAATGAAACTGAATTCAACAACCAATTGAAAAGGTTATTTATCATGATCAAGTGTGATTCATCCCATGGATGCAAGGATGGTTCAACATACACAAATCAATAAATGTGATATATCATATCAATATTTTAAAAGACAAAAAAACAACATTTCAATTAATGCTGAAAAAGCATTTGATACTTTTTCATGATAAAAATCTCTCAGTAACTGTACATAGAATAAACATACTTCAACATGATAGAAATCATATATAACAAACCCACAGATAGTTTCATACTAAACAGGTCAAAAGTAAAAATCTTTCCTCCAAGGTTTGCAAAAAAGAGAAGCATGTTCAGTTGTTCACTTTTACCACTGTTATTAGCAAAGTACTGGAAGTCCTAGCTACAGAGATAAAAAAGAGAAAGAAAGAAAAATGTCTACACTGGAGAGGAGTCAAGTTACCCTTTTTAGCAGACTGTATGATCTTATATTTGGAAAAATCTGAAGACTCCATCAAAAATCTATCAAAATTAATGAACAAATTTAGTGAAGTTCCAGGATATGAAATAAAAAAACAAGAACCCCTAGCATTTCTGTGTCCTAACAGAGAACAATATAAAAAAAAGAAAAGGACTTCATTTATAATAACTACATATCACATACCTAGGAATAAGTTTACTCCACAAAGTAAATAATATCTAAACAGAAAACTATAAGTTATTAATAAAAATTTATTAGAAAGGTCACAAAAACTAAAGGACATTTCATGTTTATGGATTAAAAAAATAAATCTTCTTAAAATGTCTATACTGTTAAAAAGGGATCTACACATTCAGTGAAATTTCTATCAAAATACCAATTAAAGTCTTCAAAGAAATAGAAAAAAATAATCCTCAAATTAATATGGAACCACAAAACCCTCTGAAAAGCCAAAACCATACTAAGTAAAAAGAACAAAAAGGCATTGTATGGGCATAAAAACAGATACATAGACTTAGGAAACAGAATAAAGTTACTAGAAATAATCGACATGTTTACAGTCTGAGCATTTTCACCAATGGTACCAGGAACATACACTAGAAAGCATCATCCCGTCAACAAATGGTGCTGGGAAAACTGGATATCCACATGCATAAAGATGAATCTAGACCCCTATCTTTTGCTATATGCAAAAATTAAATCAAAATGTATCAAAGAGGAAATATAACACCAGAAACCATGAAACTTCTAGAAGGAAACATTGTGGAAATGCTCCAGGACATTGTTCTGGGCAAGGATTTCTTGATAATGCATTAAAAGCACAGGTGTCCAAAGCAAAAATGGGCCAACGTGTTCCCATCCAGCCAAAGCTTCTTCATAGCAAAGGAAGTGATTAGCAAAGTGAAGAGACAGCCTACAAATATTTGCTAAGTACCTATTTTATAAGAAATTAATAACTAGGATATATAAGAAGCTCAAACAACTTCAGAGGGAAAAAAGCCAAATCATCTGATTAAACTATCTTAACAAAGACATATACATGGCCAAAGGGTACATAAAAAGTTGCTCTTCATTAATAATCATTGGAGAAATACAAATGAAAAATACAATGAGATATTATCTATTTTTCATGAAAATGACTTTGTCAAAATATAGGCAATAAAGAAGCTCACAAGGGTACTGAGAAAGGGGAACTCTCATGCACTGTTGGGGGCAGTGTAAGTTAATACAGCCGGTGGAGAATGGCAAGGAGCTTCTTCAAAAACTAAAAATAGAGTTGCCCTATAATCCAGCAACTCCACTGCTAGGAATATATCCAAAAGAAAGGAAATCAGTAGGTGGAAGAGATATGCGAATTCCCACGTATATTGCAGCACTACTCACACCCACGACAGGTGTGATATGGATACACCCTAAGTCTCCATCAATGAATAAAGGATGTAAGGAAATGTGGTAGATACACACAGTGGGATGTCTTTTGGCTATAAAAAAGAATGAAATCCCATCATTTGCAACAACACAGATGGACCTGGAAGAGATTACTTTAAATGAATTAAGTGAGGTACAGAAAGACAATTTTCCCATATCCTCACTCATATTTTTAAAAATTCAACTTTTAGAACTAGAGAGTGGAATTTTGGTTACCAGGGGCTTGGAAGAGTAGCAGGGAAGTGGGGAAGAGGTGGGGATACAATGGGGACAGTTAATGGGTACAAAAATATAGATAGAAAGACTCCAATGTAGTATTTGGTTACACAATATGATGATGGTAGTTAACTACGGTTAACTCACTGCATATTTTAAAATTACTAAAAGAGTGGTAATGGGATAGTCCTAGCTCAAAAATGATAAATGTTTCCGGTGATGAGTACCCTAATTCCTATGAATTGATCATTACACATTTTATGCTTGTATCATTGTTTTGGTAGCTGTTGTGAATAGTTTGGAGTCTTTAATTTGACTCTCGGCTTGACTGTTGTTGATGAACAGGAAGGTCCCTGCTGTGTGCCTTGATTTTGTCACCTGATGTTTTGCTCAATTTATTGATCAGTTCCAAGGGTCTCTTGGTAGGAATTTTTGGGTTTCTAGGTATGAGATCCTGTTTGCAGCCCCAAGTGACAGTTTGACCTCCTCTTTCTGAATTTAGGTGCCTTTAACATCTTTCTCTTGTGTAATTGCTCTGGTTGGGACTGGAAGCTCTATGTTGAATAGAGGTGGGGATGCTTTCGACTTCTCCCCATTCAGTACGATGATGGCTACAGGTTGGTTTACCATTTTGAGATACGTTCATTGTATGCCTAGTTTGTTGAAGGTTTTATCATGAAAGGGTCCTGGATTTTATCAAATGCTGTTTCTCCATCAGTTGTGATGACCATGTGATCTTTGATTTTGCCTCTGTATGTAGTAGCAATAATAATACTAAACAAATTTTAAAAAAGAAACTGCAATCTATGCAAATATTGGAACATTATTAAGCCATAGAAAAGATGAAACCCTGTTACTGTGACAATTTAGATGAGCCTGGAGGACGTTATGTTAAATGAAATAAACCAGGAACAGAAACACAAAAACTGCCTGGTCTCCCTTACATGTGAAATCTGAAAAAATTCTATTTTATAGAAGCTGAAAGTAGAATCATGGTTACCAGAGACTTGGGAGAACAGGGGTCATGGGGAGTTGAGGACAGGTTGGTCTGCGTTCAAATTAGATAGGAAGGTTAAATTTGGAGTTCTATTGTAAGATAACTTTAGCTAACGGTTATGCATTGTCTATTTCAAATACCTAGAAAAGAGGATCTGAGTGTCTCACAACAAAAAGTGATAGATGTTTAAGGTGGGGCATATGCTACTTTCCATACGATGATCATTACACAATGAGTACGTGTTTTGAAACATCACCTTGTAACCCAGAAACGTGTGCACTTATGTGTCAATGAATAAAAAATCAAAATGAAATGAGAAGCAATGAATGCCTGCTGTATGCAGTGATTTATGGTGGCTTTTTACATATATTTGCTTAACTAATTTTCATATTACCACACAACATATTTGTATTGTTTTACATATCAGTAAACATTGACTCAGAGAGGTTCATTAACTTTCTCAAAATGGCCTGGCTAGCAATTGGCAAATTCTACAATTGAACACAAGGTATTTTTTTTAAAATTTCAAAATCAATAGTTAATCACTCGATAACAGGAAAATAGTCTTTGTGTTAAAGGGAAATCAAGTTATATTTTAACTCTCTAACGTGCCTTCGTATGTAATTGCTTCATATATAATTTGTTCATATACAAAGTTAATGAGTTAAGAATCAAATTTAAATCAAAGATTTAAAAATCTTATATGCATTCTTTTAACACAGCTCCATATCACAGTTTTGCCTCGAGTTCCTAGTTCATGTGGCAGTTGTACTAAATCCTACAGGTTCAAGGTGGTCTATGAAGGATCTTCCCATGGCGGTACTGACACGTGTGTTTCTCGCATTTGTATAATATTAGTCTGAAATATAAACCTGCTCTTGTACCTGCAGTTTCATAGAAAGTTTGTTTAACATTGACTTTTATATAATATATTTAACGTTCTTTTTATGTGCCATTTGTTCTTTTAAAAGGGATTTTCTTAGATGTTTTACTTGGTTGGTTAAATCAATTTCAAGACATTCAGATATGTTCCAAGTGAAAACTGGTTTTCATTTATAACCCGAGATCTGTCTCTCTTAATGATATAGCTTTATCCCAAATACAAAACGGAAATTTCTTATGCTTGATTCATATTTTTGTAAAACCTCTCGAAAATGGACTTTAAAAAGTAAATTCAGAAGCAATAGGTCTCAAAGTCCAATCTGATTCCAGGTAATTAAATGGCAAGAATTGGACGGCATGGATCACTACCTCTCCTATTTAAGGAGTAGCTGTTAAGCTAAGTGCTTAAAGAAACAGACGGAGGGTCCACACTCACTGCCAATACTCACTTCTACACATGAATGACTATATATTTTTTTATAAGAGCACTTAAGCTCTCTTTCTGTGGGTCATCCATCTGTAAAAGAGAAATACAGTTATCTTCCACTTCCCAAAAATGCTCTGGAGAGTCCAGGCAATTAGTATTTTCAAACAGATTTAGAAATTTCTAATTAAATGCAGGTATGAGAAGTATTGTGACTTTTCAATCATTTAAAGAAAACATACCCAAAGAAATATCTCAAACCTAACAGAAACAAAACATTCAAAGCAAATCAAATTACTTCCCATTTTAACACATGTGTTTATTGCATTGTTTAACGTTAGTCTAATTTCCAAGTCTGCTTGGGTAGCAATAGTTGCATGGAGAGTTCATGTATCATTTATATTTCTTTCTTATTTGTATTTATTTTTTATTTTTACATATACACGTGTTTATTAGGTTTCCACTTTTTGCCTTCACAAAATTAAAAAGTCTTAAAATTTAACAATGATAACAATGTTTAAGGTAAGGACTAGAAACAAAAACCTCACAAAGAACGAACAAAGATAAATACAGTCAGAAAAGAAATCAGACAATAGCTGCCACAAAGTATTAAGCAATAATAATAACAGTAATGCAAAGAAAGTAGCATTTGCATTGTCAAATAAGAGTGTGTCTATTATAGAATGCTTTGACTCTGAGGATCAGTATGGAGTCATCAAGTAACTTCTTTTTCTCCCAAAGTCTCAAAAAATAGACAATTAATATTTATAAATAAAAATAAAAGGTTTTTTGAATTATCTTTTATTTTTATTTATCATTTACATTTCCATAGCATATTTAATGAAATGTTGAAAGTGTTTACTATCTAATAATATAAATATCTAAATATTGTGAGTTCTCGTTTACACCCATTTCGTTTACGTCTTTCCTTTTTTCTTTCTTTTCTTTGAATTTTATAGGTTCCCAAAAGAGCTCCTGAAGTCCCCAACTTCTGTGAGTTTGTCCATATTTTTCCTTCATTTCAGGCAGCCACCTGTTTGTGGAATGATGATTCATCTAATTGTTCAGTAACCTATGATCCAGAAACAGCATGACAGCTGTAGTAACAATCACTCCTTCTATGGAAACTTGTTCCTCTTCTTTGTAGAAACCGTCCTTCTATTCTTTGGAGGCTGCTGTTCTCCTAGATGACTTCACTTTGTCTTCATCCCATGACTGGGTATAATTTGTCAGCACTTGACCTAAGCCAAGAAAATGGCTTTGCCCAACATCTACAAGGAAGGTAGGTGAATTAATGCCTTGTTTCGGGATTATTCTGAGTGGATCTTGAAGTCCTAATCCTTTCAGTTTCCATAATTAAACGGTAGGATTATAATAGTTAATTTTCACTGCCCAAGTTCCCTCTCTCTAATGACTCATGTTGACTATATGTTTTTCTATCAATAGAGAAGGGACAGAAAGATATAGAAAAAGGCAAGATCAAGTGATAAAATGCATCCTAATGGTATTCAAGTCTCTGAAGGTAAAAACACTACATTTCCTGCAATTTCTTTATTTTTTTATTTTTTTGAGACAGAGTCTCACTATGTCACCCTTGGTAGAGTGTCATGACATCACAACTCACAGCAACCTCAAACCCTTGAGCGTAAGCGATTCTCTTGCCTCAGCCTCCCAAGTAGTTGAGACAACAGGTGCACGCCACAACACCTAGCTGTTTTATTTTGCACTTGTCATTGTTGTTTATCCGGCCCAGGCTGGATTCAAACCTGCCAGCCTCAGTGTATGTGGCTGGTTCTGTAACCACTGTGCTACAGATGCCGAGCCCCTGCAATTTCTTTATGTGAGTCAACAAATCTCAATCATTTATGCGTTTTTATACTTAATGCTTTTTGGCTTCTGCCAGTGAGTGCTGGCTTTTTTTGTTGCTTATGATTTAAAAACATATGCTTATATGCTTCTCAGACATAAACCAGTAAAACCAACCAAACATAAATGTGTGAAGGGAAAGAGAACTATCCTTTCTAGTTTACCATCTGTTTTATTTTATTTTATTATTTCTAAGAATATTGTATCCTGGGCTCAGCACCTGTAGCTCAAGTGGCTAAGGCGCCAGCCACATACACCAAAGCTGGCAGGTTCGAATCCAGCCTGGGCCTGCCAAACAACAATGACAACTACAACCAAGAAATAGCCGGGCACTGTGGCTGGTGCCTGTAGTCCCAGCTAATTGGGAGGCTGAGGCAAGAGAATCGCTTATGCCCAGGAGTTGGAGTTTGTGCTGAGCTGTGATACCATGGCACTCTACCCAGGGCGATAGCTTAAGGCTCTGTCTCAAAAAGAAATAATAATAATAATAATATTGTATCCTGAGCATGTAGCCCAATATTTGCTAACCGTAACTCAAGTGAACTCAGATAAATACTGGAGTGTCTGTAGTTCTCACAATGGGTAAAGGTATCTAAGAAAAAAATAAAGAACTACCATGAAAACATCAAGTAAATTGTACAGTGGTGACTTGGGTAACAATAGTTCTGAATCAATCCACAGAGCGGAGCCAGCTGGCAGAAGGCTTCACACGTGATTTCCTCACTCAGTCTGTACTCTCTGCCACAGCTACGACAGGATTAAATCTAAACCTTGTGTCTGATTAATTCTCTCCCTTTCAGATAATATTTGGTGTCCTGTCTCTCATGGGATTGATAGACAAGAAAACAAGCAATCTTGAGGAAAGTAATTAATTTCAACAAAATATTTATTGCCACAAGCATATTCTCTACAAATAGGAAGATTCATCTTCCAGTTTATGGCGGCCCTAGCAGGCTCACAGTGTAAAAAGTGTCCAAGATTATAGAGCTTTTATTCCAGTTACAGCCATGATCTTTGTTGCTTATTTTAAGCAGGTAAGCATCAGTAGAATTGCTCCTGTAATCAGTAGCAAGTAAGGACAAGGGTATAAATCAAGTAAGCGCAACTCCTCCTGATGTGGGCTCTCTGACAACTTGGTTCTTATATTTGAATATTATGTGGTATTTGAATTCATATTCTATTTGAATGTAATATAGTATTATCATATTAGTTGGTATCACAGGTGGGCATTGAAGACATAGGATTAAGATTGCCAAAAAAAAAAAAAAAAGGTTTAGGAATATCAGTACATTCCTACCCCTGATCTTTCACTGGGTTATTTCTGTAATAGCACTTTGTACAGAAAACTGATCCAAATGCTTTAACATTTACTAGTTACAGAATTAGAGTCTGCATGTCAGCCTGGATACCACTTAATTCTTGTTTAAGTATTATTAATGATAAGCATTTAAATAGTCCTTGCTGAATATTATGGACTCAGAAATGAAATTATCTTTATAGTTTGTTTTAGGTGAGGTATGGTTAGCTGGAAGAATTTCCCAAAATTTTTGGAAGGAAATTCTAGGCTGGCACGTTTCTATCAAGGTCATGTATCATTCAGCTTCCAATATCAAGGTCATGTATCAGTCAGCTTCCAATATCAAGGTCATCTATCAGTCAGCTTCCAATTTGGATTTATCTCAGACTTTTGATTAAAAGATTGTTTTTTTTTTTTTTTTTTTTTTTTGTAGAAGACAAGTGCCTTCCTTACACAACCAGTAAGTGTTTTCCTTTCTGTGATTAATAGCACCACTAATAATTTCATCCTCATAAAAGATATATTACTTTAAGTAAAAGATCCAATTAATATAAATTGAGGTCGACAAGAATTCTTCTTTTTCCACAACCTCTCATCGGCCAGTCCTTCAGGAACCCCATTGTCTGTGCCTCCAAAACAGCTTCCACATCTGCCCTCACGGTTACCTTGCTATCACCACCACAGTTCAAGGAAGTGTCTTTTGTCACTATTTCATAACCTTCTTGCATTACCTCTAATTCTGCTATTTTCCTCGTTTTAACTATTCACAAATTACAGATAAGGCAATCTTCTTCAGGGAAAACCCACTCCTCTGTCTAAAGCCTGCAAATAATTTCTCATAGTTTCACAGAAGAAGATGTAAATTCCCAGCCAGGGCACAGGGCACTGTGTGGTCGACCAGTTCCCCCGGGCAGTTTCTGCTTCTAAGTCTCTGCTCCAGTAAACTCCCCCGTGCTCACCTGTCTTACCTTTCCAAGCTTATGGGCAGCTATTTGCCCTTATTCCTATTCTCTCTTAAGGATCCAAGAAAATGTTGATTTCTTTCATCTCTTCAGTTTTTTACTTGTTTTTAATACAAACGCAATCATTTTCAAGTTCCTTGAAACCAGACTTTGGAAGTCCCTCTTTCTTAGTGCTTTTAAACCTCATTTATTTCACAGCATATTTGAACCAATAGCTAAACTTCTGTGGCATACTTAAATGTCATTGATAAAAAAAAAGGACTTAAAAAAAGAATATACTTCCTGTGCTTTGAACGTCTCTTGAAAATAATTTAATTAATGATCTTGAAAAATTTTCACAGTACACTGATTGAAAATTACTGCTCTATGGCTTTAAAGAATGAATAAGATATCCTTAGAGGCATTCCTGAAAGATAATTATATAATTTAGAATGGTGTATGACAAGAATCAGAGATATAAGTAAAAAGGTATGTGATATAATTGACAGATATCTGAGGCATTTCATGGAAATCTAGTTAGTATAAGTCACTTAAAATAAAATGTTCTTCCTTCCTTCATTTTTAGAAAAATGCAAGCCATCAACTAATCTGAAGGAGTCAGTGCATTTCACTTTCTTGATGTCTTCCGCTCATAAAATATACTTTTTAAAGCTTTTAATTGCCTCTCAGTAATAAAGGGAAATTATTTTCTTTCATTTTATGGACATTGATATGTTTATCTAAAAACACTTTTTCTTCTTCAGAGTATCTTGTGTATCACACTCTTACTAACACTTTGTGACAGGTGCCTGTTTGTTGTATGGACTCCAGGTGCAGATAAGGCACAAGGGCTCCGTGTAGAGACACCTGTCTCAGTGTCGGGGTGGGGCACACCATTAACGCGATAGGGAAGGTGTCTTGCCCTTTATCACTCTGATAAGTTTCAGAGTGTCCATAACATACATCATCTTTTTCCATTATAGAGACCGAAAGAAAGAACAGCTACTGATTAGAAACTTAAATTTTACCCCCATGGCTTGTTGAAAGTGCTTGAATACCTTCAAAATGGCATCTATTATTTATGTTGCCTTTAATCCTGGAAAATGCCTAAGACTTCATTAATAAAATTAAAGCCAGAGTATTAAATTAAAAAATAATTAAAATTTCACTTACATAAGATCATAGATTTCTCAGTGATTGTTTTTTTGTTTGTTTGTTTGTTTGCTCCAAATGTGTTCAGTTTGAATTATTCCTGAATAAACTCTGGACATTATCTACAGCTCTCCATCCAGAATTCCCACAATGAATGCTTTAATTCTGGAGAAGCCAAAGCATAATTAACAAAGAAATCTATAAATTTAGTTTTATCACCTGAGAAATTAGCAGCAAAATCAACCATCATCACAACAGGAGTTTAGGACTATGGTAGTGAAATCACTGAATATTTCATAGTGACTAATACTTTCACAAAAAGGTAGCTCAGTTATACCTTTCAAAAAAAGAATGATATGCCAAAAGTTATATGTAGGCAATGCATTAGCCTATCATCACACTGGTTTCAAGAATTCATTAGAGTGAAAATTAACTGCACGCACATTTGTTTTATTCACATCCTTTTCTACTGGTTTCTTTCACCTGCTTCTGGCTCCTTTTTGTTATGAGCAGACTGGGCAGTGAACAAGCACTGAAATTCTTTGCCGTTTTCAGTTCAATCCCAAACGACTATTATAAGCCTAAATTGCACTGGAGTGAAGTTCTTTCAAATGTCAATCAACAACCATCTGATTGATTATTTTTGCAGATTCCACTATTTATCTCTTTCACCTACTCATAAATCCCGCAGTTTCCCATGGTCCTTGCTTTAGAACTCAAAGTTTTACTTTTCTGTTTGTTCGTTTTAGACAGAGTCTCGCTCTTTTCCCGAGTAGAGTGCTGTAGTGTCACAGCTCACAGCAACCTCCAAGTCTTGGGCTCAAGCAGTCCTCTCACCTCAGCCTTCAAGTAGCTGAGACTTTGTTTGTTTGCTTGTTTTTCTATTTTTAGGAGAGACAGGTTTCCCTCTTGTTCAGGCTAGTCTTGCACGCCTGAGCCCAAGGAATCCCACCTCAGCCTCCCACAGTGCTGGGAGTACAGGTGTGAGCTGCCATCTCTGGATTTCAGTGTTTACTTTGTGAATTACGTTTGAAAAATATCTTAATTCTTTAGTTCCTATTGTGGCGCCTGTGGCTCAAGAGTAGGGTGCCAGCGCCATATACCAGGGGTGGTGGGTTTACGTCCGGCCCTGGCCAAAACTGCAAGAAAAAAAAAAGAGAAATTAAAAAGTAAAAAAATAAAAAATATTTAGGCATCCCCCAAATATTCAACAATTTAATAAGTCACACAAAATTTTATAATAGAGCTTTATTTTGTTATACATTGCATAATTATTAATTTAGAAGATGCATGTTAAAAAAAAGTCAAACCTATGTATAATCCCATCCCTCAGTGAACACCAGTGGTGATCATTTTTGTTATCTGGAATATCATCTACTAGTGTGTCTATTTAGTATTTATCATACTGTATTTTATTTTATTTTTATTTTTATTTTTATTGCAGTTTTTTTGAACCCACCACCTCTGGCATATGGGGCTGGTGCCCTACTCCTTTGAGTCACAGGCACCACCCATACTGTATTTTAACTTTTAAATAACTTTTAGTAGTGTAAATGAGATCCTCCATGTTGGAGGGTCTTTTGTTTTTAAATTTTGAATCCCTAGTGTTTATTACCCTACTTGGGGCATAGTGCTAACTATGTATTTGATGAATAAGTAAATGGAGAACAGAAGAAACAGATTGTGTCAATTAATCAGATTTTAACTAATATTTTTATGTCTGTAACCCACGATTTAAAAATCTCTATGTCATTTGTCTTCATAATTTTGAAATTATAGTCCCACTGCCCGTTCACCAGTTCACGATAATGACAGTTTGTAGGAAATTGTAGCCCAACAGGTACAAACTGAAGTTTGTCTGTTTAAAGATGAGATGTGTTTTACATATTGCCACAGCAAGCTATTTACCTGTCCACTAAGATAGAAATCGGAAAATATATCTCTAAACCCTTTACATAATTTTTCATTCATTCTTCTACTAGAACAACTACTCTGTAATGATATCTCTGAAGGGCAGCACCTGTGGCTCAAGGAGTAGGGCGCCAGCCCCATATACCAGAGGTGGCGGGTTCAAACCTGGCCCCGGCCAAAAAATAAATAAATAAATAAGATATCTCTGGAATTTATAATCTATGTCCCTTATTATGTCATTAATTTCAATTTTATTTCACTTTTGGGGGGGCACTTATAAATTTACTAATTTTTCCTTTCTTTCATCTGAAGTTGCCCCTCTACAATGTACTGATTTTTGTTTTTATACTATGAAGATTGTAAAGAACATTTTCCCTTACTTTATGTGGCTGAGACAGTGATAACTGGTCACCAAATAGTTGTCCCTTCCCTCTCAGATGTCCCAAACACTCTAGTTTCCACATCTTTCATGGTGTCATTGGTGCTGTGAGTGGATCTGTCCAGTGGTGTCTGAAGGGGATGGTGCATCTCAACCCTCGCATGGAGGCTCCCCAGGGTCCTGCCAAGCTTCTGTGTCTTCTCTCTCTGCTTGTTCATAGTGAAACAGAAGAAATTATAGATCTTAGATAAGTACGGGGTTATCCAGATACCTGTGTCAACTCTTTTAGGAAAGATGGCGGAGCTAGTGGTGGGGACTATTTAACTCTCTTCCAGGCAGTATTATAAGTGAGCAGTAAATTTCATTAAGTTAAGCCATTGAACATTGTGAGTTTGTCTCTTATGGGAACATAGCGTTTGGAGAATACTTAGAGATCTAAAAATTGACCTGCCATTTGATCCTATAATCCCTTTACTA